>VZRQ01005768.1:55468-76225 GCA_013397975.1 Machaerirhynchus nigripectus | reverse complement strand
AAAACCTGTGCAAACCCACAGAGCTGTTCATGCTCATGACCATGAAGAGCTGGGTTTGTATTACACACAGACTTTGTGACAATGGAATTTAAGGGTGGTTTTTTGTTTATTTATTTATTTATTTATTTATTTTTATTTCATAGCACTGGAATAGTTCGTTCTGGAATAAGCAGAGCTGCAGAAATAAATGAGTGTAATAGATCACACTAACTCGATGATCTATAAGGCCCCTTCCAGCCAAAACCCCTACGATTCTAAGGAAATGTTTCCCCCTAAAGTAAAGCTCTAGACGTGCATGTTCTTCATTAGAGGGCACCCCTGATATCAGGAGCTCTATTGCTATTTTTTCACAGAACACTTACCCAGCATCATTAAAGCCAGTGTATAAATTCTCCATCAAAACTTTTCTGATTTCTGGAATGTTATTTTTAATTTTCTGGTTATAGTATATGTAGATATGTGCACACATATGTGCAATCATTTGGCAAAGGAACTTTTCATTTTATTCTTAGTTTTCTTGCAATTTTACCTCCATAGGTCTGCATCAAAGAAGGCCAGGTTGCATAACAATTTGATTTTAACCATCACCATCTTTCTGTTTTGCTTTTTCTTCATTATTTATCCATCTGAATTATTGTTTTATTTTTAAACGTCCTAATTACAAATATCATTTTTTCACAATTATATTTGGGTTTTTTTTGCTTCACTGTGGCTTTTATTTTTTTCCCCTCCCAAATCTCAGGCGTTTTTTCAATAAAAACGCTCATGTTCATTCAGAGAGATTTTTTGGATTTTTTAACTAAGAGCTCAAGACATTTCAACATCAGATGCATGAGACTAATGTAAATGGAAAAGGAAAGGACTAAAAATATTTCACCCATGATAATGATAAAAAATCATTAAATATTAATTCCAGAACACCTTGGAACAATGATGACATTTTCCTTAAGGGTGGTTAATCATTCTATAAAGTGTCAGCAGTTTGACTGCATTTTAAAAAGCTACAAAAGATAAAAATAAACCAGAAAAGTGATATCAGAAATGTTATATTTAAAATTATTAGATACCTGCATACTTATATCACATTATTCAATTTCATACGAAATACAAGATTTACTGAAAGGTGTTCACAGTAATTCCTGCTCTCTGGCCATTTCATTCAGTGTATTGATAAATAGAACAGGCTGAACATTTTTCAGGAAAACAAGTTTTTAAATTATAAAATATGTTTTTTTACATATTTAATTTGGCTTGCAGAACTGACTTTTGTTTTTTTCCCAAAACAAAATCTAGAAGTTGAATTGTCTTAAGTTTCAGCTGATCTAAAAAGGCCAAGAGTTCCTCTCAGAGAGAATCCCCTCCTGCTACAAATAAATTATGGCAACACAAGAGACAAGGTGACCAAACGAGCTACCTGTCCCCTCTGAGGAGGGGAGGCTGTGAGATAGATTACATAAATCTTCTGCACTAATGGAAGTGGATCATTACATGATAAAAGCTAAAATTTCAAATCAGATTTCTGCAGGAATGAACCCCAGAACACCAACTCACAACATTACAGAATTACAAAATTAAAGAATCTGGTCCAACCTCCCTGCTCAAACAGGGTCATCCCAGAGCGTCCAGACAGTTCTTGAATATCTCCAGTGAGAGAGATTCCACAACCTCCCTGGGCAATCTGTTACAATGTTTGAGTGCCCACAAAGTAGAACAAAAAGTTTTTCTATGTTCAGCTATCTTGTGCCCATTGTCTCTTGGCCTGCTGCTGCACGCCGCTGAGAAGGGTCCAGTCTCACTGTTTCAGTCCCTCCTGCACAATATTGACTCACATTGTTAGGATCTCCCCATGTTGACGCTGGATCAGATACTCCAACCTAGCTCGAGGCTGAAATAAAGATGCTTTAATAGGTAGAGCAAGAGGTGTGTGTGGAACCAAAGAAACATAAGGAATTAATATATTATTTGTCGTCTCCAAGAAAACAAGGCTTAACCATGCATGATGGGTACTTAGGAGGACAGACCCCATAAGCCTGAATGTCACCCCACTCTGTCTTCCACCAGTTTATGTGCTGAATATGCCAAGTGGACCGGGATATCCCTTGGGTCACCCGGGGTCAGCTGTGCTGGCTGTGTCCCCTGCCAATTCCCTTTGCACCCTCAGCATCAGGGGCAAGGCAGTGCTTTCCAGGTATTGGTTGTGATTATTAAGGACTGTGAGGAAAACTCCTCCTGCTATGGTCAGATCTCAAAATTATGACAGTCTCACACATTCTGTGAGGTCTGGAGGCACAACAGTATGAGAGGCCCTGTCATTGCAGTCTTTTAGGGTGTTGCACTGAAAAGAAGAACAGGACATGCTTGTACATATTTGTGCTTGTCTTTAACAGCTGATGGTCACAATGATCCTGTGACAGCAGCAGTGGTTATTGCAAGATGCTTTGGGCAAAGCTTATTTGAAGCCATATAAATACTGTTCTTAAAACAAATACGTATCCAATTAACTTGAGTTACTTAACCCCCCATAATACTTTTACTTCAGTGATCATGCTTAAATTCTTATATTTTTGATCTCTGGATCTTAAAGCTCCTTGAATTGGAATCAAGGTTTATCTCAGAATCATAGAATCATGGAATGGTCTGCTTTGGAAGGGACCTTAAAGATCACCCAGTTCCAACCCCCTGCCAGGGGCAGGAAAAGATTCCACTAGACCAGGTTGCTCAGAGCCCCATCCAGCCTGGCCTTGAACACTCCCAGGAATGAGGCATCCACAGCTTCTCTGGGCAACCTGTGCCAGGGCCTCATCACTCTCAAAGTAAAGAATATCTTCTTAATATCTAATCTAAACCTACTCTCTTTCTGCCCTTGTAGATAGTCTCTCTCCATCTTTCCTGTAGGCTCCCTTCAGGTACTGGAAGGCCACAATTAGGTCTCTCCAAAACTTTCTCATTTGCAGGCTGAACAATCCCTATTCTCTCATCCTTTCCTCATAGGAGAGGCTCTCCATGCCACTGATCAAATTGGTGGCCCTCTTTATTGTGCTAATGCAGGAAGAGGGATGACAAGGATAAAGTCAGTGCATTAGCAGTTAAGGCATCATTCTTGTGACCAAACACCTTGTCCCTTTTCAAAATAATTTATGGCTGACCTATCCCTCTTTCATATAATTTCATAAATCGTCAATTCATAATGGCCTCATTAGTCTGTAAAGGATGCTAAAAGGAAATAATCACAGCATATATTAAGCATTCATTTTCTCTATCCTCTAGAGGAGACAGCTGTCAAGGAAGTGTTTTGATAAATCATGAAACCTAATGAATATCAAAAAACCCCCAGACATTAGTTACAAGTCATTGTCATGTAAATAATCCATTTGTTTCATAAATATTGTCCTAGTTGTCAGAAAGACAGCATGAGGCAACACCCAATGTGATTAGACCAAGATGTAAACAAGAATATAAAAGATTGATCAAAAACATTTAAAAGTTACCCAGAATCTAATAATTTGTGGATGTGACTTGCTCTAGGAGGAAGTGAAAATAAAAAAAAATATGATCAGAGAGGAAAAATAGAGTGATCTTTAAATGGCAAGATGCTGGAGAAAAATAATGTGATATTATGTCTATAGGGAAAGTAGAAAATAGTGAAATGAAAGATGAATTGTCTTAAGAATGATTATAAGGAACTAGAGACAGAGGACAAAAGGAAAAGCAAGAATATTAAATAATTACCATCAGCCAACATAACTGGGGAGATGGGTGAAGAATTGTTTAGTCACTTTTAAAGTTGTGGAAAGGTGGGATCCTTTGAGAATGGTAAAATGACAATTCATGGAATGAAAAAAGCTTTTAAAGGAAATGGAGTTTAAAAAAAATGGAATACTGAATTAAAAGGAGGATCACATGGTCTGTCTATCAATGTCAAAAGCCTATGGAATAAGTCAGCTGCTTAAACGGTTCGAAATGGAGAGGTGGGAATATGAAATGAGAGACAACTTGTTTTTCCTCATGGAGATTATTCCAGAAATTATGTAGAAGAATATATTAAAATGTAACACTGATTGACTGTCACGACCAGTCAAATATTCATGATTAACAACATGATAAATTTCCCTGACATTTATTAGATGGTAAGGTATTTATATATATTTTAATATACTTTACTTTTAGTATGAGAAGAGAGCACTGAGCCCTGTACTCAGCAGCCACCAGATAAGGTGCAGACCTGCTGTGGACTATGGGATTCAATGTCTCTGTGTGAGACTTCGACTTGACTGGTGTTTAGCCATGTCTTGATAGTGAGTTCAGAGGCTTCAATTTCTGCCCTAATTCTCTTCCCTGCTTTTGCAGGACACTTTTTTGGAACATGGGCTCCCTGTTGCTATGCAAAACATCTTAGCACTTAGCTTCTGTTTTCCTGAATGCGACTGAATTCAAATAATTAATCATAGTAAAATGATATCCAAAAAGTTAATGAGGAAGAAAGGCTGAATCATGAAGGTAGATAGGAAACTCTTTTGAATTAAAATTGCTAAAAGAGGTCAAACGCAAATAAAACNAAAAAAAAAAAACTAAAAAAAAAAAAAGGGAAAAATGCTGAAAATGGCCTTTAAATGTGGCATGAAATACACAGCTCCCAAAGAGAAAATGAAGAGAATGCCCTCTCAGTGTGCTGTGGGAGGGTAGTACAGCTCTTAGGAGGTGGCATTATTGCTGTGAAAGCGCTTGGTTTACCTCAGCCAGAGCACTTTCTGCAGCTTTGCTGCAATACCTCAGCAAGAACGTAATCGCCCTTGAGCTAGGAAGAAGCAGAGCAGCAAGAATAATATCCTTGGAGATGTGTCATAGAGAAAGGTTAAAGGAGTTTAGTTTAGTGCAGTATAAAAAGAGACTTTGTAACAAATTAATTGAAGTTTCTGAGGCTATTAACAAGCTACCAGGCACGATTTGAGAACAGAAAAATAAAGCTCCTTAGAAAGGCTGAATATAATACTTAGCCTGTTAAAACACACAACACGCAACAGACCAGATGCTCATCTGGGGAAGCTTGAGGTCAGGCTATGAATTGCATCAAATTGCACTAATTTACACCTGCTGAGGATCTATCTTGAAATTAATTTGCCCTCAGAACATTCTTGTTCACGCTAAACCTTTTCATTCTGGTAAGTAGAATAGCTTACTAAAATGGATAAATAATTCCTTCAAAGTGACACACTGAGTGAGTATCAAGAGGCTTTTTCCTTTTGTTTTGCTTTATTTCTCCCTTGGTGTCATGTTTCCTTTTCTCCTGCTTTCATTCAAAGTCTGCTAAGAAGTACAATAGGGAGAGATCAGAATAGGGCTCTTTGATCAATCAGTCTTTAGACAGAAGTTGCAGGAAGACTTTTTTCCTCTCCATGAAACAGTTCAAGTGTTTTGGGATCTTCTCAATGTCAAGTTTAATTTCGTTTATTTCTTTATCTTAGTGAAGTACTTGCATGAGGAAAAATATTTACTTTAGAAAGATGTTGCCCTTAGATCACATTCTCAACTGCATTCTTACTTGAAATGTTTTTGAAACTTAAGGTTAATCTGGGCTGACATACACTTGGTTACAAAATAAGGCCTCTATATTTTCATTATAATGTGTTTGCTAGTGGTGAAGCTTAATGGGAAGCTTCTCCATCATGCATAATTTGGAAAACTTACTTTATGATAATGATTTCTTTTTCAGGGAATGTCCTTGGAGAGACCTGGACCAACTCTCAGGTATTTCTTCTACCAAATCTTGAACTGACTGACAGCCAAGAAAGTACAGAAGTGTGGAAAATGAACAAAACACCATGGAATCAACCCATGACCACACTAAAAGAAAATAGAGGCACACATTAAATAACACATTAAAATCCAACAAGAACCTGAAAAGTTATTCTGTAAAATGAGTTATTTCAAATCACCTTGTGCAAATAAGTTAATCATGCAGCTGGATTCTGCTATTCAGAACTGGCTATGAAATCTCAGCAAATTCTGGTAGAAATGAGTCCAAGGCAGCCTTTGGGCCCACAAAAGAGTCTCTGTATATTGTGAAGAGTGGACCGTGTGTCATGGTCTGTATCTATCAGTGTTAGTTCAGAACTGATGCTTCTCCAGGTACTGGGGATCAGCACACTCTAGGTGCCCTGGGCTTTATAGTTCAGGTGAAAGACTAACACTTTACTGGACAGTTTCTGAAGATCTGCAGTCCATATAATCCAAGATATTCCCACATCCCTTTGTCACTCTGCTGGGCAAACACAGCAGAATATCTATTCACTTTGTCCAGCAAACTTATAGTCAGAATCATGGATCAGATTTAGGATCTCAGTGTGGTGTCCAGAGCAGTTTTAAAATCTTTCCAGCTCTGGTGGTTTACATTGGCTAAGGGCAAATTCAGCTAAACATTGGGGATCAGTGCAAAGAGGGGCTTGAGGTCATTTGGCTTGTTCAGCCTGGAGGAGACTGAGGCACTTCGTTGCAGTTACAACTTCTTCAGGAGGGGAGGGGCAGACATTGCTCTCTTATCTGTGATAGGACAGGAGTCAAGGGAATGGCCTGAAGTTGTGTCAGGGCAGGTTTAGGTTGGATATTAGGAAAAGGTTTTTCACCCAGAGGGTGGTAGAGCACTGGAACACGTGGCCCAGGGAAGTGGTTTCAGCACCCAGACTGATAGAGCTCAAGAAGCATTTGGACAACACTCTCAGGGACGTGGTGGGATTCTTGGGATGTCCTGCACAGAGCCAGGAGTTGGACTTGAAGATCATTGTGGGTCCCTTCTGACTCAGGATATTCTATGATTCGATGAATCCATCTGAGGCTTCACTCATTACACCGAGAACGGGAAGATGCAGAGTCACGTGTGTGTCTTACAGTCAAATCCACACTCTCTCACTCGAAGTTCAAATCGTGTACTCAATCCATGCTGTCAGTAAAGGGTGGAGGCAAAAGTACCCTCATCTTTTGCCTCTGTTAAATACACTCCCGATATCTCATTTTTTTTAGTGCAACGAATGCATTAAGAGTTACATACTATATGGCATGAGATAAGGAGGAAGAGCTCGCTGGTCAAAATAAACACTGCTATTTTTTTGCTCATTGATGGGCAATTGCAGCTCACTTTTGACTTAAATAGGATTATATGATTTACCTCTCTCTTAGAGCCTTTTATCCTTATCAGTGAGACAATCACAAGTAGCTGTTAATTTCAAAACAGACTAGAGGAAAACAAACAAACAAAAGCAGAGGCTGAATCACAGATGAACACATCCACAACCTGCACATCTTCTATGTAAATTGAAATATTTCCTATCCTAGAAAATGAAACTAGTGATGCAGATGGAAAACAAATCAATCCACTGGGCTTGAATACTCACAGGCAACAATGAGGAAGACTGAATTTTTCTTTTTTCTCTGAGTAAGTGCTGCTGCACAGACTAACCATGCATTGCTAACCATATTTAAAGAGCTGATATGCTCAGATACGTCCTGTTGGGAAGCAGAGCATGTGCAATATGAGCATTTGCTTTATGCAATTCAAGGAAAACCAGCAACAGGTTGTGCAAAACATAAATCAAACTGGGAGAATTCTATAGGTAGCGCTGGGAAAATGAAGACAGCTTTTAAATGTGTACCAACTAAGGAAAATAATCACTTGGAGTTAATTGACTCTAGTTGAACACCTGGGGCATGTGGTCAGTTCACAGCATTTATTTAATTTTTTTAAGTTCCCTTCAGTTTCTTCCTTATTTGCAGACAAAGCTGAAAACACAATGATGTCTATGTTCTTATATTAGACATTCATATAAAAATATTTCATTCTAGCCTTCATAAATTTTAATAGCGCTGAGGTGTCAAATTTGACATAATAAAAATTTCCTGATCTTCTGAAAGCTTTGTTTGTTTGTTTGTTGTGGTTGTTTTGTTTTCTCTTGTTTTGTTTTAGTTACGTCTTCTGAAACATTTTCCAAACAAAAATCTATATGTACTTTGTTATTTTTCTAAAATCTTCTTCATCTAAACGTGCTTCTAACCATTTTTATTCACTGGATACTGTGATGATGGGAAGGAAGAATCCTTCACCGCAAACTGAATCTAAGACATAATGCTCAAAGCAGTTGAGACAGTGAGGAAGCTACAGGAAGGGATAGAATCTGACAGAAATAGGAGCATAATATTCCCACATGTAGCCCAGATGTACACAGGCAGCTTGTGCTTACATATCTGTTTTGACCATTCTCATGGCAGATGATTGCAGACAAGTGACTTTACTCTGTGTATAAATCAGAATAAGTGACTTAGAGCCATCCCTTATAACTGCAGAAACCTTTCAAGAAAAGAAGCCTATTCAAACCAGATTTTGGTGGCAGGCCCATTTCTGATGCCTGAAAGAAAAAGCAGCTGAGAAATTCAGGAGATGTATTTAAATGTGTTCTAATCTAGTTACTCTCATGGTAACATTGTTTTACTCTTCCTTTCTCAACTGATCTTCATCCTGACTTTTAGCTGTATTGTTCCATTGTGCTATATTGAAAATGGATAATTGTGGAAGAGAGAGATTCCATATCCACAGTGGGGACCTCTGAGCTAACTTCAAGGGGGACTTCAGGTCAGTACTGCAGTGCTTGATTTTAGTGGTTTGTCAGAGGACAGCATCCGCAGCCTGGTTTATTGCCTATCTAGCCTTTTAAGAGTATAATCTATAAATCCATGATGCTGACCCTGGAAATCATCTAAGATAGTTAATTGCAGATACCTTCATCTGCATGATGCTTCCCAGGTATTTTGGTGCATCTTTCCCATTGCAAACTGCCATCCTGTTGGAGCAGGTAGTCCAACCAGGCCACTTTTTGTGCATCCTTCTATTTCACATGGTAGCCAGTAATTAAAAATACTCATCTGCAGTCAATGAAACCCCGAATCAATTCTGCCCTCTGGTTTAAATCAGGGATGTTGCATCCCAACCTCCAGCATCCCAGCTGAACACACAGACCATTTGATCACTGACTATGCTCAGGTATTACCTGCATAAAATCTAACAATGTTTAAGGAGTGAAGCATAAATTGGACTATGTGCAAAACAAAAGGAGACTGAGTCTCTAATTTAATGGCAGTGAAACCCATAAAGAAAAGACAAATGCAATCCTGAGCTTTGCCTGAAAGTATTTGCACTCAAATAGCCTATGAAAAGTCACTTGAGACCAGACATAGTCATTCAGATATCAGACTGTCTAGTATTTTTTTTGGTGAAGCTGTTTCTGTTTTTGTAAGTTAATAAATATTCATCAGCTGAGACTGTAGGAAACCATAACAGTAACCATTTAGCACAGAAGACTGGCTCTCTGTTCTTAAACTTGTGAGTAGCTGAAGATTATTATTCGTTGTTTTATTTATTCACCTATGCATTTTTACAAGGTAGAGTGTTTTCAGCAGGAGACAAATGGGAACAGTACACACTCAAATACCTCATACTATAAATGTTCATGCATTGACTTAATGTGCTGACTCTGGTGCCTTGGCATGGGCCTCTCACAGGGTCACAGCCTCCTTCAGCATCCCCTGCTCCGGTGTGGGGTGCTCCCCAGGCTGCAGGTGGATTTCTACATCCCTATGGATGCCCATAGGCTGCAGGGGCACAGCTGCCTCACTGTGGGCTGCACCAGGGGCTGCAGGGGAATCTCAACTCTGGCACCTGGAACAGCTCCTTCTCTTCTTCTTCACTGGCGTTGGTGTCAGCAGGACCACTTCCCTCACATATTCTCACTCCTCATTCTCTGCCTGCTGTTGTGCAGTTCTTTTTCCCCTTCTTAAATACATTATCCCAGAGTCACTACCAGTGTCCCTGATGGCCTTGGCCAGTGGTGGGTCTGTCTTGGAGCCGTCAGGGATTGGCTCTGCTGAACATGATGGAACCTTCTGACAGCTCCTCACAGAAGCCATCCCTGCAGCCCCCCCACTACCAAAACCTTTCCATGCAAACCCAATAAATTACTTGACTAAAAGGCAAAAATTTATTTTCTCATCTAGGTCTCTTCTGCCAGAAATTCTATCTTCTTTCCTGTCTCTTTTAGAAAATCATTTAACTATTCAGTTTCGGGAGAAGGATCAATTTATGGATCTTGAGAGGACTAAACTACTTGGAAGTTAAAAACCGTCTTCCCTTTGAAGGAATTTCTAAAATTTCTGTCTGCTGAAAAGCATGAATTGAAATCATACTTCTCCTCTGTCACTGTATGGGAGAGCTTGGGTAGGGATCACTAATTTTCCTTCCCAAGAAAATGCTTTAATCCCTACAAGGAAAAATGGTGCAAGGAGCCCATATAACATTCAATAGGAAATATGGACTGTGAAGGAGGGCAGCAATGGATGCTAATGCATTTATACCTTTCATAAAACTTGAAAACTTGCAGAAATTTTTCAACACCATGAAGTCATCAAAGCTTTTTATTGACTCAGGTGGGCTTTTAATTTCACCCCAGATGTTTTAGAGTTGAAAACTTCTACAGTGTTTTGCAAAGCTGACATCCATCAGAAATCAATGAGTTCATAGGTGGTCTCACACAAGAATCACATCAAATCAATTTTTCTTCTTACATCATATTTTCAGGACACTCATTAAGCAATTCCAGGCATATTGAAAACATACTGATATTTACTAAATGTGTAAACAAATCCTTTGAATATTGCTGTATCAAGCAGGCATGAACTCTAGCAATAGATTCAGGAAAACAGAGTGATACAAAATTTTGGCACACAGGCAACACCAGACAATGCCAGGTTCACCTTGCAGAACACGTCCTTGTCACAAGGGCACATTGCTGGCTCTTGTTTTACTTGGTGTCCACCAGGACCTCAAGATCCTTTTCTGAAAAGGTGGAACTGATGCCTTAGGTTTTAACTTTTATATTTTTCAAATCCTGTACTGCCTAGTGTGTAACTCTGAAGTTTTGTGTGGCCTGTTAACCACTGTTCTCTCATGCTCCTTAGACATAACAAACCTCCCTATGTTTTCACATCAAGAACACCATGGCCCAAAATGCATAAACTAAAAGCTTCTGAGGGGAGACAAACTTGGGGTAATTATATCATGAACTGAGGTTATAATTGGACAATTAACCCTGCTATGCAAATGAACCAAGCTTGTAAAAGTGTGAAGAACCCATGACTTGGGGTCCATCTTGGGTGTAGCCTTTTGACTGCCCAAGGTGTACATTGAAGGCCCTTCAAATAAATACCTGCCTTTATTCCCTTCTTCTTGTCTAGTCTCTGTGTTTTAGGCGGCCCCCTCAGGCATCAGAACATACAGTCACACAAACTCAGAAATCAGAAGTAGTTGAATATGATATTTGCAGCATTATTTTCTAGCAGATATTCACAACGTTGTGTGTTGTAAGCTTACACAGGCCTTGAGGTTGACATCTCCAGGCTTTTCAATTATACTGCATGATTTCTGCATCAATTCCTTTAATTACTGCTTGCAAATTATGTAGAATGACATTCCCAATGCATCAAGAAGCTTCAAATGATGAAGAATATACCCAATCTGCAACAAATTGTTGCATTTATTAACAAACTTCAACATTAACACTTTTTCATGCTACAGAATTTGCTCTTTAGTTTTTATTTTTTATAAGAAACATACGAGTGGACTATGAACATGATGAAAAAATAGTTCAGTTAAATAGGAATTTGTTCATTATGGTTTAATTTTTTTTAAACTTTCTGAATAATAATAATAATCCTAATAGATTAAAATATGTTTCTAAGCAATCAATAGTTGAATAAACAATCATAATCACTTTACCATGAAAAAGATGGATCTTGGCAATGGATCTTGAAATACTTTGCAGTGAGGCCTAAAATTATTTAATCCATGTAAAAGTTGCAAGATATACAGCAGAGAAAGCAAATACTAAAGTGACACCTAGAAAAAGATGAAGATTTATGAATCAAAATACTTCTGCTTCCATTCTTTCCCTAACATACAAAAAAAAAAAAGAGAAAGAAGTATCTTTGATATCTTCATAAAATTGTGGAAAAGATTATTGTGCAAAGTACTAAAAAACACCTGGAGAACAAAGAAGTCTTCAATCACAGACAGCACAGCTTCGTGAGGGGAAAATCCTGCTTGTTGCACCCGATTTCCTTCTACAAAAGGGTAACCCACAGAGCTGATCTAAGGAAGACAGTAGATGAAATATCTTTGGACTGCAACAAGTATCCCTATGGACAAAGTGTCCAGCATTCAGCTAGATAAAGGTGTTATGGGATGGGTGAGCAACTGGCTCACAGGTCAGGCCAAAGAGTTACAGTGAGTGGGGTGACATCAGACTCGTGACCTGTCACTAATGGGGTTCCACAGGGCTCCATCCTCGGCCCTGTACTCTTCAGCATCTTTATTAATGACTCCAAGGAACACTAAATAAGTTTGCTGATGATGGTAAATTGGGAGGAACTGTCAACTCCCTTGAAGGCAGGGAGGTCCTGCAGAGAGACCTTGACCAACCATTAAACCTTTACCAAAGGCAAGTGCCAGACTTTGCACCTGGGATGGGGCAGCTCTGGATGTATGGACAGACTGGGGAATGAGAGGCTGGAAAGCAGCTGTGGGAAGGACATGGGGGTCCTGGTCAATGGAAAGTTGAATATGAGTCAGCAGTGCCCTGGCAGCCAGGAGGGCCACCCGTGTCCTTGGGGCATCAGGCACAGCATCAGCAACCAGGCAAGGGAGGGGACTGTGCCTCTCTGATCTGAGCTGGTGAGGCCTCACCTTGAATATTGTGTGCAGTTTGGGTACTACAATATAAGAAAGACATTAAGCCATTAGAGAGCATCCAAAGGAGGGAAACAAAGATGGTGAAGGGTCTGGAGAGGAAGCCTTATGAGGAGCAGCTTAAATCACTTGGTCTGTTCTGGAGGAGACTGAGAGGAGACCTCACTGTAGTCTTCAACTTCCTCGTGAGGGGCAGCGGAAGGGCAGATACTGATCTTTTCACTCTTGTGATCACTGACAGAATTTAAGGAAATGGCCTGAAGTTGAAGTTTAGGTTGGATATCAGGAAAAGTTTTTCAACCCACAGAGTGTTCCGACTCTGGAACAGGCACTCCAGGGAAGTGGTCACAGCACCAAGCCTGCCAGAGTTCAAGAAGCATTTGGACAATGCTCTCAGGCACATGGGGTGATTCTTGGGGTGTCCTGTGCAGGGCAAGGGGTTGGACTTGAAGATCCTGATGAGTCCTTTCAAACTCAGCATATTCTATGATTCTATGATAGATTAGAAAATTCAATACATTTCCTTAAGTCCTCTTTCTATTTTTTACTAGCTCTGAATTTCTATAAAAGCTATAATTTTCAACTTTGAAAGAGTTCCTAGAGAGCTAGTTGTGCTCAACCCCTGCTTCTTCTCCAGTCCTTAATTTATGGTGTTGACAAAGGTTATTTTCTACCATGGAGTACCTTCAACTTCTTCTGCAGCATCAATTTATCTTTCCCCTGATTCTAGAGAGATACCGCAACTGAGAAGATGAGAAAATGGGAAATTTTCAGTGATTTTGGTGCTGCAGCAGAAATCTTTTACAGACCAGACTGATGGGACCTGCTGATTTTTTTTACTCTGACCACTTTAAGAGTTGCCCAGCGTTTTGTAGACCTCCCCTCTGAAAGCTCTGCACTCCCATGACCTCCAATGCACACACTGCAGCAACTGCCTTAATAAGTTGATGTTTAATAAAAGACACTTATGTAGAGAAAACTCCTGCACCTTAATCACAACGCTCTTTCTTCAATCATTCTTACAGCCCCCACCTCAATATGGAAAGGAACAATCATACAAAGTAAAGAGCAAGGGATTTCTGATAAGAATTGCTTTGTACTGGTGCTGATTGACTCTTTCTGACACCTTAAAACTTCCCGCATCAGGTAATGCCTTTCCTGAAGCCACTGCTGGTTCTGGTTGATAAGAGTACTTGAAATGGTGACAGCTGTGATCTTGTTAAAAAGGGTCAAAAAAGCAATCTTCGTAACATTTCAATGGTTGGATTATTGCTACTGAAGAGAGCGGTAAATGCCACTTACAGCTAAATTTTCCACTTCATCCGAGGTGCGGATAACTGTTCTTCTGATATCTTTCCCCCAAGGAAAGCTCTGTAGCAGTAGGCAAAGGAAAGTAATTACATATTTAAAGGTACAGCTGTCTTAGATAAATCAGTGCAGTGGGAAAAAAATATTACCACAAACCCAGGAAAAAAGAAAGGTATTACTTAAAGACATTTTTTTCATTTAATATATTTTATTAAATCAGGGAAACCATGCCCAACAGCTCAAATTATTTGCTTAAAGTCAACTAAGATCCATAACTCTGTATTTATAGGTTTTGGGTTGTTTTGGGGTTTTTTTAACTACTGCCCTATTAAATGTCTCAATTTTTTTCTTGTCATGACTGCTCAGGTAATATAAACCTTCCTATCCAAGGTATATAACCACATTATATTAGCATTTTCCTTTTTGTCTTTGCCTTTTCTTGCCTTTCCTAAACCAAAAAGATGGGCTGATCTCATCTTTGACCATCCATAGGGGACAGAAGAGGGGAACATCCTGTCAGTGATAAACAGGAGGCGTGGCTGTACAGACACAGGAGATATCCTGCTTTTGCAAATTGCACTGTATACTCAGGCTTTGAATCCACAAAGTTGGTCAACTGCACAGCGCAGATCATTTCTGACTCTCAGAAACTGTTAAGCATGATTCCAATTTTTTGGATGAATTTTGAAATAACACTAGAGATTATAGGTATTGCATTTTGTAGCGGGGATGTCCAATATTTGAGTGGAGTTTCTCCAATCAGGAGATGTACAGTGGCACAGGACAGAACAAACTCCAAGCAGTTTGAAGAATTTCTAGAAGGCTCAGGAGAGAGACAAACCCACAAATGCTCTGCTCTGAGTTGCTCTGAATTCCAGCGTGCTTTTCTAATTATTTTCTGCATGAAAGCAATTTCTATGCAAGAAGCTTCTGTGCTACAGCTCACTGGACCTTACTCAATGCAATTTAGGGAACAGCAACACTGAATGATGTGGGCAGAGAGGCTGTGGAGAGGCTAAAAGCACTGGATTGATGCCGCGCTGGGTCACGCAATGCAGTTGTGATGTGTCTGTCCCTGGCCTGTGTCTCTCTCTGAGCTGTGACATGTGGCCAGAGATGCTCATCTTGACAGGTCAGAGAATTTTCATGCTGAGATATAGAGCCACAATCTAAATATTTGTCTGTGTTTGCAGAGGGACTTTAACCAGGAGGTCATCTTTAGGCACTTCATAAGACTTAAAACACACTGAGCACTAGAGGGAAGGTTTTCTACAGAAGTTAGAGAAAGAATAAAATATAATGAGAAGGAAGAAGTGCCTCCTATCTCCCCACAGAAGAGAGAATTCAGAGAACTTTCTAAAGAAGATGTTAGAACAGAGGTTCTTAAATGTATATTCATATCCAGGACAGGAGTTCCCATTATGGAAGCTGTTTGGCTAAGCAGAAGCATTTATTTCTTTTCATATTTTCATTTTAATGCACTTACTTTTATTCTATGACTTCTTTAATTTTAATTTATCAGCACTTCTGTATTCTGACAGGAAGCAAAAGTAAGTGTGGATCTGAATATCAAGCCCAGTTGTTTAGGATGGCCCTTAATAGCATTTTATGTAGTGATTTTTCAATGCAAACTAGTCCACTAACTGGAACTCAGGTGAGTTCCCTACATAGAAACTTATAGTCAAATATTTCATATTGACATTTTTACTGATGACAAAATGCAACAAAATTTTAGAATAGAAAAAAATGCCTATATTCTATAAATATATATATTTAAATTATTGTACATTTCTGTGATGTCTACAGTAAACAAAGTATCACAGACAACAGTTCCCTATATGCTTGAGGGAACAAAAAATGTTTGTTTATTGATATGTATTTGTTTTGTGAAGTATTTTATTCTATTCTGCTCCTTTTCTTTCCATTTTTTTTTTTAATTTTATTTTTCCCCTAGCAAGTTCCTTTTTACTTCCTCTGTTATTTTACAGCCATTTCTATATACTGACCTGCTGATAGTGCAGTTCTCATTGTGACAGTCTTGAGTTCACCACAGTTTGCTTAAATCCTCTGCAGACTGGTAAACCTCCAACTATAGTCACAAGTCTTTGTAGTCCAGGGAGCTAATTTAGTCAAACTAGATGGTTCTAAGCAGGTTTTCAGAGACACTGTATTGCTCTCCACTGGCTGATTATGGGATTAAAATATTTCATTCAGGGGTACTGGTTCATTTCCCACCAATTTTGTCTATTCTTAACACCACCCTCCCTTCTCT
The DNA here is from genome assembly GCA_013397975.1 of Machaerirhynchus nigripectus. Lineage (NCBI taxonomy): Eukaryota > Metazoa > Chordata > Aves > Passeriformes > Dicruridae > Machaerirhynchus > Machaerirhynchus nigripectus. Next base: position 59,864 of record VZRQ01005768.1, on the reverse strand, counting down.
CTCCACTGCACATATTTAGAACACTGTGTCTGAGGCTTATCCATGCATAAGTTAAATGCTAAATTAGTCACACTAGACTTGAGACTTTGTAAACAGCAGCATCATTTTCTCTTTCATAAAAGTGAAAGTTATGTGCTTTTCTAGACTAGCAACTCTCGCTGATGCTTGTAGCTTGCCACCAGCTAAAAGTGTTCTAAAACTGACTTATTTAGTCACTACATAAAATACATCTGTCCAAGCTAAAGCAATTTTCCCCACATTTTTAAGCGCCTGTACTGCGTCATCTGGTGTTTCAAAATTCTAATTTGATGGCCAACAGGATAACTGGAATGTGTTCACTACAGCTGTTCCTCGCACTGCAGTCTCTTTCCATCGTGCAGAGATCTGCTAGGAAACACAGTTTATCACTAAAATAATGCACCTGAGTGTACATAGTATTACAGAGCCAAAGAACAGACCCAGTGAGCCTGTAGCACTTTCTGGTGAATTTAAATGTTACTATTGGGCGAGAAGTCAAAGACAGATCCTAAAACAGTCTATTTTTGCAATACACTTACACTTTTCTGGCAAAAGGTAAAGCAGGAGAAATGTGAATTTCAGTTTAGAGATATTGTGTAAGTGTTACTGGTTCTCATTAGCCTTGTGTTCTGTTCCAGGAAGGGTGCAGGGTTCCAGATCTCAATAAAAGGGCTCAGCAGCCAGTGTTGCAACAAAACTGCTGTAATAACAACAGTAATGACAATATGATAAGAATTAGGAAAAGAAATATAGATCGTGAATAAATCTTCTGTTCCTTCAGCTGTTGGGAACTCCACTCTCACGGACAACCTAGGCAAACAGCCCTAATGAGCTGCAGAGAACCCACCCATGGGGAGGCTCACCACCCCTCCTTACTGTGGCTCTGTATATCTGACAACAAAACTACACAACTGCAGCTTTTTTATGCCTACCAGAACAGGCCTGGCTGGATGCATCTAGAGCCTTCCAGTATGTTCCCCTTTATTTTTATGTCTAGTGTTATCCTGTGGTCACTCAGGCTGATCTGTGAGCATCTCAAGCCTCAGCACAAGGCCCACTGTGGCTGTCAGTGTTTGCTCAAGAAAACTAACTCCTTAAATTCCATGTGTTCCACGAGACTCCCATTAAACTCTATCCTTGTTGCTTACTGACAAAAATACTGACATACACTGGATATTTTAACCTGCAAAAAGAAGATGTCATATGCTCGCTATGCAACCCTTCAAATATTAATGATGTTTACAGAAATATCTGTTTACTAATATATTAGTACCAACTAAATCACTGTGCATATTATCATGTACACCTCATTTAACTGCAGTCAGACCTCTCATGAATTTATATTAAATAAAATATTAGTGAATAACTAAATGTTTGCTCTGTCTTTGCAATCAGTAATTAAAATCTCCCATACTGTCTTGGGATAAGAGACTGAGTCACTACTAAAAAAATTGCATCTTCTAGTGGGATTTACAACGTGGGAGTTTTTTATACTCTGACATCCTCTTCCAATTACTATGATTTTTTAAATATAATTTTTGAAGCTATAGCACCTGGGGAATAAAGTTTCACATGAAAAAGTTCTATTTACCATCTTTTTATGCATGAAAACAGATGGGGGCCTCAGACAGATGTCGGGTCGGCAGCATGTGTTTGACAGGATGGTCTTGTGTTGAAGGCACTAATTTGGAATTGAGAGGGTCTGTGCTACTCTGTCTCTGACAAACAGTTTCTGAATAGTCTTCAGTGAATCACCTAATCTCATTCTTCCTCCTCTGTGTCACTAAAATAATCTTAATGATTATTTCTCACTTTTTTGTCACTATCATTGATAAAGACAAATCCACTAGAATGGAAGTTGATAGCTAAGTAGTAGTTAGTGATCAAGACCTCAAATTTCAAATATCTTCAGAACAGAAGATGGTCCAAAATTATGAAAGGGATCTCTTATCCCAAGGAAGCAATCTTGGGAGTACAACTGAGAGGCAAGATACATTTATAAGGAAGAACATCAATGATAATTGGGAGTTCTGTAGGAAAATTTATCAAGAGATGCTGATGAAAATGAAAGTTTGCAATCAAGGAGCAGAAGATGCTAGTTTTCCAGATCCTCAGATACTTTATCCTTACCATAAAGCACAAATACAAGTAAACAAATTATTTAGCCTTCCTTGCCCCAAGTCCAGCTCTGGCAGCAAGCCTTACAGGTAAAGGTAAAGGTATGTGCTTCAATCTAATATGCATAGACATTTCACTTAACCCAACATGGTATTTTAACTGACAAGATCATCATACAAATCATAATGTGTCTATTAAAAAGACTAAGAATATCCATCTGACATTTTAGTATGTCAACATCCAGGTCATGCTGAATTTCATGTTAGCATGACTGTGTAAAGATCAAATCTTGGGTAGTAAGTTATTCAACAGCAAAATTCAAGATCAGAAGTAAATGTAAAATTACTGGATAACTCAAAAAGAGGTGTAATAAAGATAAGAAAAACCGTTGGCCAGTCTAATCTAGTTTACAGAGCCTAATGAAAAATTAGATGTCTGAGGGAAACTGTGAGGGTCATGCAGGCTTATAGAATGAAGAATAAGCGTTTCTCCCCTCGAACTCAATGGTTCTTAAAAGGTTTATTCAACACCAAAAACTAAACATAATGGATGCCATTTTGAAAATCAGAGGTTATCCCAACATAAAATATTTTCTGAGTACAGTGATAACAGCAACAGCTTGAAACAACATTCCAGGTGACCTAGTGGAACTTATAACATGGTGTTATAAGAGCTAGAGTCTTTGTACTTTGTTTTTAAATTTAGGAGCCAAGAATCATAAGTCTATGGTTCATAAATGACTAATCGACAGTCACCAAGAAAAACTGGCTGTGGTCTCTACCAACAGAAGGTAGGATCCCAAATTTTGAAGAATACCTGTTAGATACTAATTTATTGCCAAAAAGTAGAAAGAGTGGTAACAAAAATATTGTACTACTGAGGTCAGCACTTTGAATTACAGGGGTTAGTGGCAGGATTAGCAATGGTAGTAAAAAAATGCATGGTATTATGGCTTTATGGAAACATCAAATGGAATTTAGCTATTACTGAGCAGTGATTAGAAATGGATCACCCTCAAAGGTAGAGCTCAAATAAATACCTACCTTTGTTCCTTTACTCTTTTCTAGTCTCTGTTTCTAGGCAGACACCCAAGGCATCACCTAAGTGTGGCTGAAACTTTTTTTTTTCTTTCTCTTTTTCGGGACAATCTAAAGCATTATGTGGGAATACAATACTCCCAAAAAGATGTTCTTAAGCTCTTTTGGAAAGGACTAGACAAAAAGAAAGAGAGAAAGCAGTCCCAAAGTACTGAATATCCCAGTTTTCTAAACTTTCATTCGAGAAATAGAAGACTGTCAGTACTGAACCTACTTGTCTTACTTTCTGCAAGCTCTCTTACTGACTATGGGCAATCTCTACATGTGCCTTTTTCTTATTATCCTGAAGGAAATGTTATATAGACAAGGGATTCATTTTCATTTCCCCTGCTGCTGGAGTACATCACCAAACCCACACAAACTGTGCTTTTTTGCTGCTGGTGAAATAACAATGAATTTGTCCTAAGTATTTCTACACAGAAGACACCAAGGTTTACATAGGAAAAAAAAGTTACATTCCTCAAGTCACTCTTTCTCTGCCTCAGGAAGGTATGGGATATAAAGTGAGTGCTTTGCAAATCAAAGAATTGTTGCTAAAGATATCATGCACACATCCCAAAGACATAAAAATACTTGTTATATATTCTCGGGGAACTTACACAAAGTCTTCAAGAGAAATGAGGAGCCCAAACTTCAATCAGATCCAAAAGTGAAGGACTTGTCTTTGAAACACTGAAGAAAAGTCCTTTTAAGAGCATGCAAGGCCACAGACTATAAAAAGAAAATGAAAATATCAAGAAGTCAAAATTAATGCATTGAGTGGAAAGACAAGTCTCTTTTTAGGCTCAGTATTGCTTTTTTAAAAAAAATGTTGTCATAGTAAGAGCAGAAAGAATGTTGTTTCTTTTAAAATAATCTCATTACTTGCCCTTGGGGGGTCATTTCAGCCACCCTCCTGCAAGGACACAAGGGGATAAAGGCTGTGTCATTTCTCTTTGTGGTACTGCTAAAAAGTGGAAAATGTCCCAAATTTTCCTGAACTGCCTCATCTCTTTGTACCTTTTGTGCTCAGGGGCGCTCAGAGGCGTGCCCTTAGTGATGGGGATTGACTGCAACACAGACCCACGAACTAGGTCACTGTCACAGCCTCCTTCCACATGTTTGAAAAAAAAGGGAAGAAACTCAACTAAGAAACAGGCAAGAATTCCTTCCTTCCTTCCTTC
>VZRQ01005768.1:32134-55248 GCA_013397975.1 Machaerirhynchus nigripectus | reverse complement strand
CCCTCCCTCCCTCTGTCCTTCCTATCTTCCCTTTCCCTCAAAATCTCTTCTCCCCTTCCTTCCAGTTTCTCTCCTCCACATATTAATCCATGCCTTTTTACTCCACTGGTGTTTTCCAGATGGGAGGAAGTGGCAGAGTAGCAGTAGAAAACACTCCAGATGTGAGAAGAGATGGATACAACTCTAGCCTCGAATGTGTCATAAAATTAGGTTGTAGAAAGTCCAGCTGTGGGAAGCCACCGTCTGTGTTGGACTGTGAAGATCTTCTTCCCGCATAAATATGCTTTTTGGTTTTTTTTCTTTCAAAGTTGTGAAATTAAATCCTGCCTTCCAGGAAGGGCATTGATTTTCCATCACCACTAAGAAAACTTCTTCAACAGAGAGGCGAAAAACTGGAATTTCTATTGACATATCACAGTCAAATGAGAGCCTTTAGCTATTTCCTCCAGCCCACTGGAGTACCAGGGTAAAGGAATAGATCTTGCTGCATAAAAAATGCTGTTAAAAATATTATTGCTAATTCACTTTGGGGAGTTTTATCTGGAAGGGCCTCAGGTTACTCTATAATCTTAGCAAATTTTATTTTCCTGAATTTCTGTTTCAGTAAGTTCTGATGCAAACCATCAAATTCCATAAAACACAGTACAGTTAAATTATATTCTTTCCATGGCTAATTAACTGAACAATTGTGCTCATATCCACTCTCAAGATCCATCTCTTCTTTTTGACATAAAGATTTTTTAATTATTCCACAGTTTCTTTTGATTGAGGGAACAATGTATGTAATCTCTGAAACATCCGTAATGCAATGAACAAAATCAAAAACTACGTAAAACCCCCAGAATTCTCCAAATCCTTAAGAGTATTCCCTGCTACAGCAGCCAGATACCACTTGCATTTTTTTGCTTTGCTTTTCTTTAACAAATGAAGTTCTGAATGTCCCGATCAATCCAGAAGATAAGGAGGCTTTTTTTTGACAAGTGCACAAAAGCATACACCATGGATCTAGCAAGCTGATCCTTCATTCTGTGCAGATGCCAGTTGTTATGTAGAAGCATGGGGTAAAAATGCAGGGCAGATTTTGGGAAGCAACCTGGGTTGTGCAGCTATGGATTAACGCCTGAAGAGCTGCAATAGAGTTAGCAGGACCACATGAGTAAACGTCTCATTACCGAGCTGAGTGTTGTATTTCAGCACCCTGGTCAGACCCGTGGTGGGTATAAATCAGCAAAAACTGGTTGTGGATGAGGCACACTAATTTGTCAGACCCCACATTCTGTGGTGAACAATAATCCTTGCTTCCTCCCTTCCCATTCTTCAAAATAAGAGGGCAGTTTTGTTGAAAACCGACATTTAAGTTCCACTCTGTGCAGAGAAATGTATCTAGTGCTTGATCTTACTTGTGTTCATGTATAGTTTCCCCTCCCACCTGCTGTCCTTGTTGAACAAGAACTTACAGGTTCAAGCCCTTGGGGCATGGGTGTCATGATTAGCGATGTGGACCTTAAAGATTAGGTACTGTGACAGTTGTTCCATGTCCTAGCATTTACTTCAGCAGTAAATTGAAATACCTTGAGGAATAAATGCTAACCTCAGACAACAGATTGTGATCCCAAATCAAATTCTGGAACTGAACTACCCTTGAAAATGGTTTCAAAACTTTCTTCTTCTTCATGTACCTGTCAAGATCCAATAGAAGCCCTCAATTTTTATTGCTGCTAAATTTTTTCTTGATTTTAAAAGCAAGGAAATTTTTATTTGTTGAATTTTTATCACACCAAGTTACTTTTGAGGGAGAAAGGAAAATGACAAAAATCTGAGATTCTAAACTGCTCATTTGGCTTCTGATACAAAGAAGTTGGCAGTCCCTCCTGCTCTGCGAGAGAGGAAATCCACAGAGCACAATGTCTGGAAGAACAATATGTATTCCTTAATTTAGGTTGTTCCTCAGTGAGTTTGCTGATGTGACATGCAATTGTTAGAACCAGGCTAGGTGGAAATGTGACCTGAGAGTCATAGGATCTGGATTTAAGGTCGGGCTGCGTTAGTAAACTAACAGCATTATGATCCACAAGGCTGCTACTTAACCATTATCTGGACTCCAAGGAAATTCAGGTTTCCAGAGTGACTATGTTTTGTGTATACATTCAGAAGTATAAAAAAAAAGTCAGAAAAATCCTTTGGATTTTTTCCACTTTCTCTGTGCTTGTATAAATTTGAAGTTAGATCATCTTGTTCAGGTCTGTGAAACACTGAGTTTTGAATGTCTTGAAGGACAGTCTCCACGGCCTCTCTGGACAGCCTATTTCATTGATAACCCTTGTAAAGGGTTTTTTGCTTGAGTCTCTTGGAAATTCCCCTTTTACATCCTTGACTCTTGCCTTTTGTCCTTTCATTGTATAGTTTTGAGCAAAGTTTGGCTCAGTTAGTGGTTGCAGAGAACTTTTAAACGCCTTTAGGGGCAGCTTTTCTGGCCTAAACCAACTCAACGTCCCCTGGTACCCATTTTGCTCCAAACCCTACTCTTTTCATGAGCTTCTTGCTCTAGATATGCATATCCAGTTTGTTCTCATGTCTCTTCTACTGGGAGCTGTTAAATTCAGACACTTCCCTTTATGTCCCAAGAGCAAGTTCCTGCATTTGGTGCTGCTGAACTCCAGGAGTTTCCTGTCAGCCCATCTCTCAAGCTTGTTGAGAGCCTCTGAACAGTGGCTATGCCCCTCAGGAGAGTGATGACTTCTCCCATCTTGGTGTCAACACCAGGTTTGCTGGGGGTGTGATCTCTCTTAGCTTACAGCTTAGTAATGGACAGGTCAAAATCTCCAGCTCAGAAACATCAGAAATGCTATCAAAATCACAGAATCAATCAATTGGAAATCAGTTAGGTTGGAAAAGGCCTTTGAGATCCCTGAGTCCAACCTTTAACTGATCACCACCTTATCAACAAGAACATGGCACTAAGTGTCACATCCAGTCTTTTCTTGAACACCCCTGGGACAGTGACTCCACCACCTCCCTGGGCAGCCCACTCCAATGTTTAACAACCCAGTGTTTACCACCTGAGCTAAAACAGGATCTGGAATCAGGATACATCACCTCTAAGCAGTTTGGGCAGAAAAGTGTAAAGAAAGGCTTGTTCAGCTGCTGAGAAAATACAGCAGCATTTGCTGTTTATTTTGAAGTGCAAGAGGAACAATTTCTTTTAGAGGTTACACCTAAAACAAACCCTTGTGCCTGAATAATTTCAAACACACAGTTTTCCCTCATTGCAACATGTTCTCTAATAAGGAGCCCATTACGGTCAAGGAAGAGGTTAAATTCCTGTTGCATTTGCCTGACTTTATGGAAAAGAACTTGGAATTGATCGGAGAATGGAGAGAAAAAGTGAAAAATAACATCTTCCTGGGTAGTCCTCTGGGAGAAAAGCAGTGGGGTCCTAGGACTGCTCTCATATTTTGCATTAGAAATGAAGCTTCATGTCTTGTCCTTGATTCCAGAAAGGACAAATTGCATTCCTCATACTCTGAGCTTCCAGTTATTCTTTCATGTCTCAGAATCAGTAAGAAGTAAATTGCAGATGCCATGTGTTGGGCTTTTTCTTACTGCTGACACTTGATTAACAAGCATCAGAGACAGTGTCTGACATTGGAAAACAGAAGCCTGAGTGAACTCTTACATAGGGATGTTGAAAAAAGAAACTGTGAGATAAACAGTCCAATTAGTCTCCTACTGTTATACCTTAAACATCTTTATAGATCATACTGGGGAAACTCCAAGAATCTGGGGTGGCTGCAAGTGGGACAGATTTTCCATGACAAAACCTAGAATCAATCAGTTAACAAAATAATTAGTTATAGATAAATAGAATAATAGGAAATGAAAAAGAAAGGAATCATGAGGAATTACACCTGGCACTTGTCACCCATATGAAATTAAAAATGTGGGAATAGATAGGAAGGCTGTCTTGGGAGTAAATATTTCATGGGGAATGATCAGTAACAGTCAAAAGTAGATGACTGCTCAAATTCAGTTAGACAGACATACTTTATTTTGTTTTATGGAAAGTCCAGCATCTAAATCACATTTAGAAATGTGGCTGTCATCAAATGCCAATACCAAATAGCTGAGGAGTGACATGTGCTTTTACTCACTCCTTAATTATTAATAGCCTTGTTTTATAGAAATCAGACTTTAGGAAAAGCTGTCAACTCATGCGCAGAAGAAATTCAGTGGCAATTTACCTCCCCATCAGGCAGCGATTCCCAGATTTACTGCACAGCTTGGGTTAGAATTTATCTGGAGCCAGAACAGAGTTGCAAAGCAGAAGAGTTGTTGCTGCTTGGGGTGGGATCTTGCCTCTTGGTGTAGCTGAGACTCCTACAGTCCCAAAACTCCATGAACTATTGCAATACAAAAAATTACTCTCTGGCTACGTGCTACAACCAGGTGTGTGTCCCTGCAGTTGTAAAGCAAGACTCTTCAACCTGACCCCTCCACCAAAAAAAAAATAAAAAAATATATATATATATACACCCACACAAAGTAGATGCCTGCAGTAATGGATCTTAGATCCTCAGTCCTGCTCAGTTGCTGGCCCTGAATCTTGAGACCTCAAAGCTGCCAACACTTGGACATAAGATCATAGAACCATAGAACCCTTTAGGCTCAAAAAGAGCTCCAAGAATATCAATTCCAACCATTAATCAACTTAAACAATAAGACTCCCATTCCAGTTAATGATTCACAGACCCACTTGCACACACCAACACAGGCACACCGTGGGTCCCTGTAGTCCCCCTTGGACACACAGTCTACTCAGAGGCTGGCCCTTGGACCCAGAAACTTCTCACACAGAGACACACACCTGCACAAGGGTCCCTTGGTTGATCTCTGGACATTTTGGACTCCTCAATAGCTGTCTGGGACATCCTGGCCCCTCCATTAGCCAGCTCAAAGATGGATCCTCTCTTGAACCCAAACCATCTCCATATCAGTGCCCTTCCCTTGCACCACATCAGGGATCCCATATCCCAGGCACTGACCTCCCTTTTTTCTGGAGGTCACATGAGAGTTGCTCCTTTGTCCCACTGGGTGAGGCTTGGAACAGTCCTGGAAGAAATTGGGACTCATGTCCAAGGCTGGGGCTCCCCAGCCTGCCTTTATGTCTCTGGACTCCTCTGTTCCTCTGGAGTTGAGTCTTTAGCCATGTGATCTGACACTGATCACTGTAAATGGTCTCTCTGTTACCTCTGGGTAAATTCTGAACACTGCCCGCAATGGGGAAACCTTGAACCTGCCTTGATCTTCTCTTTTAATGATCTTTTCTCTGCTTTTTTCTAGTTCCTTCTTACATTTCTGTTTAAAAAAGATGCAGACCACCATGACTGGTCCATTTACTATTCTGCTGTAAACCTATGATCAGAGAAAAACTGGAAGAAAGTGATGTGTGAAAAAAAACCCACGAAACACAAAGACACCAGCCCAGCTAAAAGCTTTTTAAACATCCTGATAGTAGCAAGAGTTTATTAGTTTCTATAGTGCATAATAAAACTGTGTGCATGTCTATTTATTCTTATCAGTGAGGTTTACAAGCAAGTATCATCAGCAGGAAGAACAATTGCTACTCCCCTGTTCCTCTCATTCCCCACTTTCATAAGTTATTCCTGTTTTGTCTTCAGCAAAATAGCATTAGAGTTTAATAACAACGGTATCAAAACCTTCAGACATTCTCAGCTAATTCATAACTAATAAATAAGGCACTTTATGTGCTCTGTACTACCATCAAATACACTGGGGGAGAGGAAAAAAGGGGAAATTAGTTCCAATAAGTAAAAGGAATGGGTAATTGAGAAGGTGGCTTCTTCCCAGAAAGAGTAAGTATTACTATGTGGAATAATTTTTTAAAACTATTTAATAGTTTCTCTCCCTTTATTACTTTTCTTTACAAAATCACTCACCAGCTAAGCAAATGACGGGCATTGCTAAATTGAAATCCTTACTCAATACCCAACACATTTCAAAGCTTTAACATAGGAAGGGGTTTTTCTCCTCATTTTCCCCTTCTGACACACACATTCGCCTTTCTCTTTTTTGCTGGAAGGAGTAACAAATATTTAAGTTACCCACATAATTCATCAAAATTCATTTGAATCCCTCATATCTTTTGTAACTGGCTCCTTCTCAACAGTGACATGGTCAAAGTGCTAACTTTGCTTCACCAGTCTCTATGTACCAGAAATTCTGAATTAACAGCTGCACTTTTGCGGGGGAAACAGGGAACCAAAATGGCTTCACAAATGCAAAATATACCAAGGAAGCCTTAACGATTTCAGGTTTGGAGTACGCAGATATCACAAAGGCAAAAACATGAGCGATGTACATTTCCAAGAGTAAAAATGTGAAAAACTTTTAAAAGCAGTCAAAACCAATTAAAAAACCAGCGTGTCCCAGACTGGCACCAAAGTAGGAGATTTATCTGACACTGAGACCCAGCAGAAGGCTGACATCTCTGAAATAAGACCAGAGATCTGAATGCAACAATTTTTATTGTCTTGTACCAACCCTGTCACAGGATGGATGTTCCCAGGAATATTGATAAATTGTGAACAACAGCTTATTTAAGGTCTTCATTAACTAATGATTCCAACTACTGTCTAAATTACCCTTGTGTAAGCACCCAGTGATACCCTTCCCTTTGCACTGGTCTGTGCCCTGGGATATAACTTAGGATGCAGACAGCCCCTTTCAAATATCCATTTCCATTGCCTGTTCTTTCTCAAGCAAACTTCATTTTTCGCATTTCTAGAGCTCTCTATGTTGAATTCTGCAGCTTGGTTTTAGGGTGTGTTTGTGGCTGGATATTAACATCTTATTTTTAGCTGTTACAGCAGAAAATTGAATTGGGGTCTTTAAGTTTGGTTCATCTTGCACAATATGCACAGCCAGACTAAATATCTCAGCTCCTTTTACAGTCCGTGGAGAGAAGCATTTCCTTCTTGGTGCAATACATCTTCAGCTGAAGTAGTTGGTTAAAAATAGGGCAGAGAAATCACTCACTTAGAAACTCTGCTGAAGAGAATAAGAAACAAGGCTGATTAGCTTGGCTGTAAATGTCTTAGATAAAATGAAGTTAGTTGAAGCCCACCTCCATCTTCTGGTCCAAAAAAGCCTTGATCCAGCTGTAGTTCCTCCCTTCGGTAGCAGCCTCTGGCTCAAAGCACAGGACTGCAGACAGGCATAGTTGAGCTGGCTCAAACTCTGGCACCACTAAAACCAGAGTTACTGATTTTTCTCTCCTGACATTTGGAAGGGGTTAGTCCAGGTAGGGGTCATTTCTCTTCCCTTGTCTCACTGGTAAGGAAGGAAGCTTCGGAATGATGTGAATCCCTGCTGGAATGTAGCATAAATATCAGAAAGTGGCAGAAAATTGACCTATCCTCTCATCCTTATGTGAAGAGACAAGTACACAAAACCTGCCACAATTAATCATCTGCTTCCTAACAAGCTTTGGTCAACCTGAGAAGCCTAGGGCTGTTGTTGCCCTAATTCTGAACAAGAAGCAGATCTATATTCCTATTTACATGCAAACTGGTCCTTCAAATCACAATTGCATATATGAGAAAAGGGAGCTGATCTGATGATTTAGTGACCCAGTCCCAAATGGCAGGGCAAATGATCTTTCATGCCAAATCCTGTGAGCGCTCTTTCATTTCTCCCTGGATTACGTCTTTTCTTTTTCCTTGAATTTAAAAATAAAATTTACGTATAAGGTCTTTACTGACTTTAGTGTAAAAAAAAGCCACAGGTTTTTTGTTGGTTTTTTTTTTTTTTTGGTCAACATTCCCACAGACTGTTATTGCTAAAATGCTTGTGCAGGTGTCATAGTTTTCAATCCTTAATGAATATATGCCAGTGTGATAAAAAACTGAATTGAGCTGATCATAGTCTGCAGTTAGATGACTGTGCAGGCCCTTATTCTCGTCGACCATTTTTTAGTTCACAGACTGAGCCACTCAGTCCTTGAGCCAGTCTGCAGCTGCTGCTTCATCCTAAGTGCCTCTCCTGCCCAGGAGAATTCTGCAGTTGCTAAAGAACAGCCTTCTCTCACCTTGACAAATCATTGCTGCCTCTTTTTGAATGGGTTCAAAAGCACTGTTGCATCTAATCAGGGATAAATTCATTATTTCCTGGACTCATTCTGTAAGGCATGCCTGTTTGTTGTATCATGTTCTGACACCCTGTGTGACTCTTGGGGTGTCCTGTGCAGAGCCAGGAGCTGGGCTCCATGATCCTTGTGGGTCCCTTGCAACTCAGGTTATTCTATGATTCCATTCCATTCTTCTTCCTCCTCCAGGTCACTCTATTGGAACTAATTGAGCATTTCTATGGTATCTATCTTTTTTCCACTAAAATTCATCTTTAACATAGGCACAGAACCTTACAGCATCTCACCCCTGGTCACTTGTACCAGGGACTGAGGGAGTTTCTGGTGGAACAATTTCCTGCAGTCCTGAAGGGTGTCCTGATCCCACATGGTGCTATTCAATGGCCCTGCACTTCAGCTTGATCTTACCTTCATTCCATGATCGCTTCATAATCGTTACCAAGTTTCAAAGGAGACATCAAATTGCTGTGTATTTCACTGTGGACTCAACCTTCCCTCATTATCCACGCTTCATGAACATTGGCTCTGTCCCTGGTTGGATCCTGAAGCAAGGTGGTTGTCTCAAAGAAGCTTCAGCCCTGATGTCATGATGTTTCAATACAGCCCATGTTTTTTCCAAATGGATCCTTCTGCATTATGTATCCTAAAACACCAAGACAAGAGGCTTTGTGCCGTTATAAAAGGGCAATGCCACCACTGAATAATGAGTGTGACTTCCAAGGGTAGGCCATATGCACCAAGAACTTCATGCTTTGCAAGGAACACTATTGAACTGCAACAGAGCAATCACCACGTGTGGAAGAATAAGTGCAGGCAAACACACACACAGATTGTGTCCCAGAAATGCTGCAGGGTTCCCAAAGCACACTAGGCTAAATGCTAAATGGTGTAGGATCAGAAGTCGGCCCCAGAGAGGAGTAACTCTGAAAGAATGGAAGTAAGTGAACTAGTTTTTGCTGTTCAGCCTGGGGTGGAGAGTTCTCTTCCTACTGTGGTCCCTAAAGATATTGCTGCTCCATAAATATCACCACGAGTTTTTCACTCCACTTTTAGTGATAAGCTCATTTTTTTATCTGAGGATGGCTGTATTTAAAATGTCTTGATTTGTGTTTAATGTGGAAAATTCAGAGAAACTTACATGAAATCTTCAAAGTTTGCATTAATAGCAGTTGGCACCTGCACAATCATATTAGTCAAAACAAACAGAAACAGGTGTAATAATATTTTGAGTGACTGCTATAATGTATTTTGTCACCTCACTGCTAGAACAAAAACCATATAATCACTGTTGTCTCTGTTTCTTCATAAGAATTTCATCAGTAACTCTCTAAAGAGAGTGGAAAAAACTCACCAATCTAGATTTTACTTCTGGCAAATTTACACTGATTTTAAAATATCTTTTTCTCAGATTCAAATGTATGTTTTATTCAGAATATGAGAACTTTTCTTTCTTGTTTCTTTTCTGAAAACAAATTAACAGTAAAGAACTTCTTGATTTTTCCTAGCAAACTAATTGATTTTAGGCAATTAGAGGGAGATACTAATAGGAGTAGTTAATAGCTAACTGTCCAGTATTTCCTACAAACTCTTCCTTAGAATTCTAGAAAAGCTTTCGATCGCGTTTCTTGATGAGTTTATTTTACTTTTTTTTTTAACAATGCAGTTTTCCATGCAAAAAATATTGAAAGAAACGCCAAGGCAGGTTCCTTCAAATAAAATGTCTTCATTTCTTTCAATATATACTTTTGCCTGGAGCTGTACCGGTTCACGAGATCATAATTAAACTTGATATTTCTAGAATTACTTAAGGAGATCCGCTTGTCTTCTGCTTCTCTCTTTGCAGCTTAGTCTTTATATTACTACCACGAAACACACCAAAAATCCATGTAAGTGTCACTTTCAAAGGACTGTTTAAATCCATTGAACAATTTGCCTGCTTAAAATTAATCAAATGCTTATGTATTCTTCTGGTCTGAGAATATGCTGCTTAATATTAAGCAAGATCAAATCATCTGTGGAGCCACAACCAAGCTTTCCTTATGTGGTCCTATCCAAATTTAATGATTCTGTGGTTCCCTGTACTTCAAACAAAAGCAGGTAATGATCAAACTCTTTTCACTGCTGCAAAAGCAGCTCAACTCCTTTCTCTGACCTTATTTGGGATTGAATTTTCTCTTAAAATACCTTAGTCCAAGGAACACGTAGCTGATGTATAATGAGTCTAAGACTTCCTGGATGACAGACTGAACATCATAAACTTAATTAAAGTGAGAAGGATCTGAAGGATCTCATTCATTTTTAGAAACGTCTTCAGTCTAAACTTCTGGAACACTGAGATGTGGCACCCTTGGGATACAATTAAACACTCACCTCAATACGTCTCTCAGAGGAGCATATATTTATAATTTCTAATATTAACATATATATATAATTTCTTATAAAAACATAGATTTACAGTTTCCCTAACACAGCGCTGATAATTTCAATTCCTTATCCAAAGAGACTAATACATCAATATCTATGTATTTTATATATATATAAAAAATATATATACAGATGTTTATAATATGTATACATATATATGAAAAAAACATCCTATCAGGTCAACTTTAAAGCAATTGATTGGACCACATCAGAGACCAAAATTTAAGATTCTTTTAATAATGGCAGAACATATCAGATGAGCACTTCTTGTACTTAGAAAGCTCATGATTTTCCAAACAGAAAATGAAAAGCATTTGTTATAGTGCCATAGAGGCAAATATTAATCAAGCTATGAAAGGTGGAGTGCAGACAATAACTGATACACAAAGAAGCAGCGGAGCTCAGTGAGTTGTACTGAAACATTATTGAATACAACATCCTGTAATATCACTGTTCGAAGCCAAACCTTATGTTCTCTGAAAATATAAAAAGAAAGGCAAACAGGACAGAGAATAATATAAAAAATAACGTCTTATATCAGAATAAAACCTTAGATATACTTAAATAGGAGAGCAATGATTTCTTACTTCCAGAACATATTGACTCTGGGGTTTTTTTAGAATATATAGCATAAAGAAAGACAATATTTCATGTATCATTTGATAAGATTTAAAAAATAATTTTTATGAAAATATTTTTTTATGAAGAGTGAAGGCTTTTGGCCATGTTAATGTTTATGAATATAACTACTTGGATGAACTTGCCTTGAAATTGCAGAATGCTTAATAGAAATGTGACTGTTCTGCAATTCACTTCCTAGTGGAATGGAATGGTTAATACTTGCAATGACACTTATGTACAAAAATGCTTTTCTCTTTTTTTCACTTTTTTTTTTTTTTTTTAAATACAGCAGTATTTTTTGTATTCTCTCAGGGCAGAAAATATAATTGTAGCACAGAAAATAATTGGTACATTAGTCACGTTAGCCCTTTGGGACTGCTTTTCCTTCTCTTTTAAACACTACTCTTTAGCTAGGTTGCTTTTGAAACCAAAACAAAATTTAAAAAAAAGGAACCATCTGTAATTTAAAAGTAGACTGCTGAGATGGAAAATCATGTATCCCCCTGACAGAGAGGGGACTTGCTAGGTCTATAACCAAAATATTATTGACAACTTTTTCTTTATATGACAGTGGAATACAAAGAGAGTCATTATGCTTATTCTGTTTAGGTACAATTGCACTACGTTTATATCTAAAACACCAGTTCCTCTTGACTTTCAAAAATGTCACTAATTGATAAAGAGTGCTAGATGGTTAAATTAGGATCTTCCAGAGAAACATGATTTCAAGACATAAATAATCCACAGAGATTTTTTAGCTGAAGGTGCTGGAGACACAGCCCGAGGGCCACATCATTCTGGATCTGCCACACAGGAATAAGAAACAAGGGGTTAACAATCAATAGCAGACTTGTTTATAGTGACTTGTGGGAAGATGTGAAACCTAGAGCAAAAGAGTTTAGGAAAAGAACCAAAGTTGGGTGAAAGGAGGGTTTAAGGTGGATCGGGGGGGCAAGCTTGTGAAAACAGAAGGCAAAAAGAAAAGGGTGGCTGTGTGAGCAGGTTGATGCTCAGTTCACCTGTCTGGCTGAGCACTGTGCCTTATGAAGTCAGTCTAGCCTGTATTCCCACTAAATTTTAATTGCAACTATCTTCCATGGGCATGAATTTTCTGTTTTGAGTGTGTTTGTGTGAAATCCATGCAGAATTCAAATAGGACCAGCCAACAAGAAGCAAAGAGACCTGGACGACAGCAGCTGGAGAAGACCAGGTTCTGAGCTGAGAACTGGGCAGAGAGCTAGAGACTCCTTGACGGATGCACATTCCAAATAACAACTTTCAGGCCTGATTGACAAAGGGATTGAGAAGCAGAATTTGACTATCCTTGCTGATGTTCCTGCAAGCACTGGTTGTGATTAGATGGGTGTAAATAAGGGCACTGTTCTCTGTCTGCACTGCTGTGTGTGTAAATGTGCTCAGCCTCGACCCTCTCTGCATCTGGAACCACCACCTGGAAGGGCAGAGAGGGGGATGTGGTAAAGGTCTGTCAGCTCAGTCCCAGTCCCTGGAAAGAACACGGAGCAAATCCCCCCCAGATCATGTCCAGAGACACAAAGAACAAGGTGCCTGGGAATTGCAAGCAGACTTCGCAAGAATTACATGTTTAGGCTGGAGAAGAGAAGGCTCAAGGGGGATCTCATGGCTGTTTACTCTGAGCTAATGAGGGGTTTCAGAGGAGCTGAAGCCAGACTGTGCTCAGAGAAGGATGTCAAAGCATGGACACAGGTTGCCCAGAGAGGCTTTTGAGAATATTTGGAATATTCTTTGTGATCTTCAACACTCAATTTGCTAAGGCTCTATAGCAACTTGATCTTACCTCGGAACTGATCTTAGAGCAAGAATTGAATTAGAATTTCCAGAGATTTCCTCAAAACTGCATTTTTTAATGATTATATGATCACACTTGATTGGAAGGGAAGTGCACTTTTTTGGTGTCCCTGCTCATGGCAGGAGGGTTGGAACTAGGTGATCTTAAATGTCCCTTCCAACCCAAACCATTCTATGATTCCCCCAGAACCATAACTCTGTACTGTACCAAGCACTAAAGAAAAATTCAGGAAGCCCCTTTTGGCCCTCATGATTCACCTGCCTTGTTTATGAAGTCTCACCCTGGTTTCTGGTGTTTCAACTTGTTTAACAAATGAATATGCCATGCAAAATCTCTCCCTTAATTTCAACTATAATTACACTAACTAACCTCAGCTTGGAGGATCTTTGTGTCCAAGCATATTAAATCATGCAGCCTAAAGTCATTTTTATGTTTTTCATAGGTCAAATCAAAACTGTAATTGTGGCAGAAAACAAATATTGTCTGCTCACTATTTACCTCTTGTTTTGGGAGATAATAAACACTTTCTAGATGTTTGGCACATCCTGAAATCACTAAGGTTGCCATTATACTATGGACATCCCAGAGGCAAAATTAGGCTCTCCCAGAAGTGATGTGGGAGCACCTGTGCAAAGCCTGCTACTCCTAATCCACTGCATACCCCAGTATATCCCATTTGCAAAGGAAACACTCTCCTGACTGCATAAGGCAGTGCCAAAGTCCATGACAAGCATCACCTTTCCAAAACGATTTTAAATATAAAGAAATCTCATGAGGAAAAATGGTTTCTTAGACAAAGCAGAATTTTTTTACATTTCCACACAGTATTTCTGTATTTTTTATGCCCTGAAGGCTGCAACCACACACCAATCAAACCAAGTGACTGAAAAAATGCATCAGTTTGATCAGCAACTGGATCTTAAAGAGGTTGGACAGGGAAATGCACACAGGGAAGGCACCTGCATATTTAGCATTACCATGAGGCTTTAAAGGACAAGTGCGTTTAGATCCAGTATATAACATCATTATTGCAAAAAATAGGTAATGCACGAAACCTCTATCACTAAAAAGTTTAATTTAAGCACGATCAATGAGACCTTAATTGTAACTTTATGGGAGTTTGGATCCTTGGGGGATTTCTCAGGTCCTTCTGCTGATCAGGTCCTTTGTTTATTCCTGATGCTTTTGGTTCAGTATTTTTCTTTTGTTTTTTTCTTTGCCTTTTATACTCATAAGACAGCTTTTACAGTCTTACAGGTGCTGTGCAAAGCAAGTTTCTTCCATCAAGAGGCTTTATCACATGTGTCATGGATGGCTCACTCTCACTTCACATATCCTTTCGCTTCTGACTTCCAAACTGTGCCAGTCTGTGTTGTCACTGAGTTAGGTCAGATACAGGTAACACACTCTGTGTTACCAGGTCAGTGTTTTCTCAGTTCCTTTCCTGGCAACACTGCACTCAGTTTGTTTTGGGGGTGACAGCACTATTTGCACTTTCCTTGCAGTTTCTGCTATGGAAAATTGTAGCAATTTCTGTCTTCAGGCTGGACTATAGATTTGAATGAAGAACAATTCACACAAGTGAATTATCCAGAGACTGTAAACCTGCAAATTTCTGATTCTGGCATGTTCTGAACTCGAGTAGAGGATATACTCCTGATCACATCTAAAATGCCCTTTAAAAGACTGGGTTTTCAGAAGGGTCGAATAGGGGGATATATTGCTGCTAGAATCCACTTAGGACTTAGGTGCACTTGGGAAAGAGCTTTTATATGGCAGTTACTCCTTGAAACCTTTAAGATTCAGATGAACCAAACAAAGTCAGCTGAGCAGAGGAATATATTATTCTGCATGGCACAGAGCTGAAATATGCATATTTTCTTTCACAGACATGCCTCATGCCCACAAAATCTTCACAGACTTCCAGAGGAGATACACATTAAAAGGCTGTCAGGATTAGGCCATTGAGGCACAGCTTTTCAGAGGTATTGCTTCTGTCAAAGAAACAAACAGAGAGGCTTAGAAGGGCAAGCAACAGGGGGAAAAGCTACAAATTTTTTTCATCCACACAAACCTGCTGTCTTTCTGAAAGAAACTGAGATATGCCTCAAAATCTTGCAAGGATTTTACTCATTTTTCAATATGAAAAAATTTGAAGCTTCATGCAATACAAGACAAAGGGAAAGGGAGGGAAAGGTCAAAGGATGTAAAGGATATAAAAAAAAAATCATCTGTTGCTTTGTTAAAGTTTGGGGCAAAGTATTTTTACTCTGTGCTAGAGTCATAACAGAAATTCACCAAATGTGAACATGTTCCCAAAAACTTTTCAGTGAGATAAATGCCATACATTACATGCATCATGGAAACTGAGGAGCAGAGAAGGGACCCAGTGAAGGGAATTATGAAATTACATCTATTAAAAATTTATGGGAAAATATTTCTTATCACACAATGGATGAGAGCAGTATAAATTTGGAATTTGTGTTAGAAAATAAACTATTTAATGCCAAAAGACCTAAATAGAACAATTGTTGCCTTGGGATACTAAATGTTCATCTTGATCCAGTCTTTTCTTGCTGTTCATCTGGAGACTTTGACTCAGGCTTTTCTGTATGTCCAGTCATGTGAAAAAGCTCCTCTTTCCACTGCTTCCTGGTTGCATTTTTCTAGGGGTGATGACCTCAAAAATAACCATGAATTTCATTCAGCCATATTAAGGTATTCTTTTTTTTTCACTGAGCATAGCCAGTGGATGTGTTTTAAGTTATCACTTTTCTTTGTATCAACAGATTCTGTAAAATAAAGTAATATCTATTGCATTTTCAACATGCCCGAAAACAAAAGGATATAGCAGAATTACAGCAGTAGAAATGGAAAGCCTGCTTATACATCAGAAGCATGTTGAAACATAAATGTAAATATCAATAAGTATCAATATCAATATCAAGTAAATATCAATAAATAATGGAAATTTTAAAATGTTTTTTCAGAATTTCCAATGCAATTCAAGACATCTCCAGTGTTACAAACTTGGGATTTGAACACGCAAGTCTTAAACAAGAAGTTGCACCTCCTCCCATTTTTAATAATGTAAAAAGATGTGTTAATGCTCTCCTAAAATACTTACCATTTTTTCCTAGTACATAGGTATTGTCTTCAGGATATGATGATCAAAGCATCCAAGTTTAAATTATATTAGTAACACAAAGTTCAGACTGAATTTCCCTGAGTTTGGGGGTTTTTTTAGTAGCAGCAGAAATTTCAATGAATTATGGTTTCTCATGTCATTTGTAGTAATATGATGCAATATTATGGTCAAGGGCTTGCAAAAATAGATATGATTTTCACTGTTACAATGTCATGGGGTGAACCAGCAACCAGAGTTGAGCTATACATCCTAATGGGTTGATCAGAATATTACTGGATGTTGCTGGAGCCAGGATTTCACCTAATGTCCTTCAGATGTGAACAAAACCATCATGTAGATAAAAGGAGATCTCTGTGTTTCTGCCATGGTGATTTGAAAGGTCTTTACAGGAAGTATCTGATAAGCCTTTATTAATGTAACTCTAAGCACTTGAAATAAAAGCCCAGTATCTAATTTTAGAAGAAAGTACAAGTGTGAAGGAATCAGTGCAGTTATTGCAGATCTGCTTTCCTGTAAATCACTGAAGTAGCAACTTTTTCATTATTTACTTTTAAATAAACACTGTCCCATAAGCATAGATAATTATTAAGCAGTCCCACTTCCATGAGGCTTTATTAGCTTGTTCATATATATGAAAGATTATAGTCTGAAAACCAATTATCTAGCCTAAAAATTAAATAAGTATATTCTAAAATAAAAATATATTGAGCTTATTTCATAGAAGGGCTTTTATATAAACAAGATGTTTTAAATAACAAGTGGTGTAACAAGCAAATATTCACTACAAGAAAAAGGTTGACTAGTTAGTGAAGAGCATGGAATTACAGGGTCTGAATCTCCAATGGTGTGGATGCTTCCAGCAAAGGAATTGCAGTCTGGCTGAAATGAAAAGAAGCAGGATCTCTCTCAACTTCTGACAACACTCTGTCATGCAAATGAAGAAAAAATTTTTCAGTTTCATTTTTTCTTTTTTTTTTCCCTCCTTGCTCATGTAGATTATTACACCTTTTTTGTATTATCTAGAGAACTAATATGAGCTGGGACCTCTAGATTATACTGTAATAATAAATGATATTAATGACTTCAGCATTTATCAAGAATTTAGAAATGCAGACAAAAATCTGATTTCCTTTGAAGTACTGACATAACTGAAAGGAAGATGCTTCTCAGTGACATTGCGTGAAAGGACAGGAGGCAATGAACAGAAGTACAGGGAATTCCACTTAAACAGAAGGAAAAAAACAGTTTTTAACTGTGAGTTGAGTAAAGCCCTGGAACAGACTGCCCAGGGAGGCTGTGGAGTCTCCATCCTTTGGGACATTCAATCTCCAACTAGGTACAAACCAGGCCAAATGGCCAAACCTGCTTTAGCCATGCTTAAACATGGAGTGGCACTAGATAATCTCCAGAGCTGCCTTCACACTGCTTCTGTATTTGTTTTTCATATTGAAATTTCACCTAAATACCCTTTCATTGCCCCTTCATCTGATGTAACTGAGGTATCCATCCTGGCTTGAACTGAGCAGCTTTCAAGGAGTGAGATTGAAACTTAGGCCTGAAGCTTAACTAAGACTTGAGGCTTAACTTCCCAGCTCCCTGATGGTCAGAGCAGGGTTTTAATAGCACCAAGTTTGTGAGTTTGATCCCCCTATGGGCCATTCAGTAAGAGTAGGACTTGATGATCCTTGTGGGTCCTTTCCAGCTCAGAATATTCTGTGATTCTGCAGTTCTGTAAATGGAATGATCCTCGATCCAAAAGTTATATACCACCAGTTGTCATTTTTTTTTGTGTTGCTTTGTAGGTTATTTAAAGAAGTAGCTTGATACAATAGCATGAAGTTGGACACAGAAGAATACCTACAAACAGCACATCCACCAATTTTTGTTAGGGTAATAACAGCCTACCTACCATGAGAAAGGTATTTTTCATTTTTGTTCTCCATAGTAAAATGATATTTTTGAACTAGTGAAATTTGATAGTGATGTCAGCTTTTTACCTTTCCTCTAAGTCTGCCCTAACTAAGAGTGGGAGAGCAAACACAAACATACGTCATCCTGGTTCTGCTCTTGAGATCCCTTTGTCACAAAGATGCCCCTCCTAAGTTTGATGAGCAAAATGAAGGCTGCAGGCTGTGATGAGTTTTTTTTGCAGCTTGCTCTTTTCTTTATCAGAGTGAAATATGTTGGGTAGACGGGTTGTTGCTGTGCTAATCACCACCAGCTGCTCGTTACTGTCTCACAGCTACAGGTGCAGCAGTTTTGCTGCTGAGCTCTAGGCCTTCAATCTGCTCTTCCGAAACAGCTCAGCAACAAAAACTTTTTTTCTCTCCTTTGTAAATACTCAAGGAATTCATCTGAAAGGCTTTTTTGTGCAAAATACATTATCCTCTTCAATCTCTCAGGATTTTTTACTCAGGAAAAAAGTATAATAAGTTAAATAATAGTGGTGACTGGATAAGAAATGCCAATCACAGTGTGTCCTGTTGGATAAATATGTTCCTTCGCATATTATTTCTTGTTTCTTAGCAGGGGTTCTGACAGAGGAAATTGAAGCAATATTTAAGGGACACATTCAATCTCTCTCTTCATCCTAAAGGACCAGTGCTGCAAAATGGTAAACATGAATTAAGAAAGTAGCTGTGCAAATCGGCAGGTAGATTAATAGAAGGTAAAAATAGTTGCATACACTAATAGATTAATCCTCCAAGGAATATGATGGTAAAATATTCTGTTACGTTTTCTTCTGGCCAACCAATGAAAGAAAACATTATTTATTCTCTGTGCAGGGCAAAGAGATGCTAACATCTAGTTTTATCCAAATAATATACAATACAATGTATATTATATATACAACGTATCTACAATATACAATTATATATACATTATATATACATTATATATACAATCCACTTTTTCATATCTAGCAATTTTGGGTGTGTTGCTGGCAAGTAACATCCCATTCCAGCTGAGAAAAAGTTGTTTATTAATATCTCCACTAGCCACCATGTTGTCATTCCAAACTGTCTGTTTCTGAACAGCTTTATTTAGGAGGCCTGCACAGGTTTGGGTAGTTGTGGTAGGTATTACTTGGTAAATATTTCTCCAAGTTATAACTTAATGATGTATCTACTGCCCTGGTCTTGGTTGAGATAGAGTCAATTTTCTTCTTGGCAGTGCTGTGTTTGGAATTCAGTATGAGAATGTTGGTAACACACTGATGTTTTGGCTGTTGCTCAGTAGTGATTACTCTAAATCAAGGACTTTCAGTGCCTCATGCCCTGCCAGAGGAGATGCTCAGGAAGCCATGAGGAGGGAGCATGGCCATGAGAGGAGACCCGAACAGGCCAAAAGGATATTCCACATGGGAGAATGTGACACCCAGTAAATAAACTGGAGTGGTCTGAAATGGGGGAGTTGTCTGGGAGCCACCAGTTACTGATAAGGGACCAGCTGGGCATTGGTCAGTGGGTGGTGAGCAACACGGTTGTGCATCATTTGTTTGTCTTGAGTTTTACACCTCCTTCCCTCTCTCCTATTCATTTCTAGCATTAGTATTACATTTTTATTATTATCTTTTATTTATGCATTTAATTGTTTCACTATTAGTATTATATTTTATTTTGTTTCAATTATTAAACTGCTTTTAACTCACAAAGTCTGCATCTTATTTTGGATTCTCCTTCCCACCGAGGGGTGCAGGAAGATGATGTGTGGTATTTTGTTGCCAGCTGGGGTTAAACCATGACATCTACACAGTAAAACCTTTCACAATTAGAATCATAGAATGTGAAGGTTTGGAGGGGACCTTTAAATCATCTAGCTTCAATTCCCCCTGCCATGGGCAAAGACACCTCTCACTAGACCAGGTTGCTCAAGTCCTTATCCCAGCTGGCTTTGAACACTGGCTTTGTCCAGGACTGGGACATCAGCCACCTCGCCGAGCACCCCAGTCCAGAGTCTCACCACCCTCACAGTAAAGAATTTCTTCCTAATATCTGGCCTAAATTTCCCCTCTTTCAGTTTGTGCCCATTACTCCCTGTCCTATCACTACAGTTCCTGATGAAGAGTCCTTCTCTGGCTTCCCTGTAGCCCCTTCAGATACCGGAAGATTGTTACGAGTTCTCCATGCAACCTTCTCTGCTCAACACTAGCAGCACTTATATTGCCAACGATTAAATTTCCATCCTGTTTACTTGTCATTACCAATCATATTCTTAAGTATAAAACTAGGTCTTCTTTGTTCTTTTTTCCCATAAGAAATAAATTGTAGAGGATTAGTAGATCAAACAAGGGGCTGAGTGCTAATTTTCTTTTTTTGTTGTTCTTTATCTGGCAGAAGGCAAATCTGATGTGTTGAAAATGCCTGTGAAAACACAGCACTTGCAGTACCAGAGTCCTTGGAAGCAAGGTACTATTTAATGAGCAAAAGGAAGAGCAACTTGTGCAAGTAAAATTTAAAGAGCTCAAATGCCCAGTGGGTTCTGTTACCCACAGCAGTGGAGAAGGGGCCAGCGGGGGAAGAAGACACAAACCAAAAAAAAGACCTAACCAAGAAAACACAAGATTATGAATGACAAACATAACAGTAGCATTTGTGTAGTCCTAAAGTAAAACACAATATGAAATTATGGTTGTCATATTATACTAGAGAGACTGCCTTAATCTTTGTTTTGCATTTTTGGTGGTGGTGTTTTGCTGTGTTTTGTCCCCTGGACATGCTTTTAAAATAAAGTATCAAACTCTTTATAACTGTTTTGTGATTCATTTAGTTGAATGCCAGACTTTTCTTTCAGAAATCCTGACAACACTAATCAGAATGAGAAGCAGATTAGACCTACAGGATCATCAGCTGTCACTGAAGATAGGATAAAAAAAAGTCCCATAGTTCAAATAAATAATCCTTTTTTCTTTCTTTCTTACTTGCTGAAAACAAAACAGAGGCATTGATAAAACAGAGAGGGGAGACAAGACCAACAAGAAGTCAAGGTATTTTGAGAAATTAATAGTGTGTGGAAAGTCTCATTTTAAGAAAAAAATCACAACAGCAAGAAATTCGGTCTAGGATCTAAAATTCTTTCATCCATCTGTCACTAATTAAAAAGAATGTCAAAGAACATATGGTCTTGAAACTGCAGGGAGTTAAAAAAGAAAACCAAAGGACCTGCACTAACAGGGCACTTAAATAACAGTTTTCAGTAAGTGCCTGACAAATCCCCAGAAAGGTAGGTAAAGGACAGGAGGGTGACTTGGAACGAAGGACCACAAAGAATTCAACTGCTGTTATGAGTTTCTGTGATAAAAAACTTCCCTTGGAAAGCACAAGGGAGAGAGGCTGTGAGGGAAGCCAGACTCCTTCTGTTAGTTTGTATGTCAATGTTTTTCCATGAACATCATCCTCTTGTAATTGCTTTCGTTATTCTTCTCTTCCTCTAAATTTTGCTGACTGGTGTATTAAAAAAATCGCAATTGACTTTTTCTATGCTTTACATTGAATTCATTATTAAAGAATGTAGTTTCCAAGAATTTAAAACCTCTTACTTTTTCAATAGTAATGGTCCCTAATCTCTTAAAAGTGAACATTAAAATGAGAGAAGAAAATGCAATATTTTGGTTTAATAAATACCATTATGTGAAAAGTATTACATTAGGAATTTTAAATGAATATTTTTTTATTACCACCACTTATCCTAGACAGAATCCAGTTCAGTAGTCACATATCATTTTTTCTTTCTTTAGCAGTTTGCATAATGGTGTTTATGCTTTAACAACATAATCATACCTTCCTCATAATTCAATCTTATTGCATTGTGAGTTTTATATGAGGAGTATTACATTACTCTGTAATTTATCTTTTCTGCTTTTCCTCCTCAGAGTAATTTTCCACTCCTCTTCTTATCAGCCCTTCTTCCACGCTCATCCATATTCCTAGCAATTCTCTTTTTTCTCTGGTAGAAGTTTTATTTGGGGGAAGGAAACATGGAATAGTCAAGTACTAAGTCTGCAGGACATGCATCCTTATCAAGAACTTTTTAAAAAACCCACCCAACCCTCAAAACCCACTATTTTTCCTAGCCAAGACTCTTCATCTGGAAAAGTCCTTTAAATTAAGCTGTCTGGTTTAAAATCAAATAAATAAATGCTTGAAAAACTAAGAGCTTTTATTTACTTAAAAACAATTCTTCTCAATTATGCTGAAAACCAACTGACTATAGGCTTTTTGATGGTTAAAACATATAAAAAATCACTAATGAAGCAAAACATTTTTAAATGTTACAAAAATATACCATGTTTGGTACATGAATGCTTCTCCAAAATTTAATTCATGAAATGTGATGAGTTGAACATATGGGGTTTTTTTCATTTCAGGAATTGTTTCCAAAATCTCCAGAAATTTAAGACATGAAGATTACTTGCAGGCAAGCACATCCATATTTAGTAGATCTTTTATGTTCTCCTTTTTCCATCCTTCACAGATTGCTGGAAGCTGAGGAAGTGTATATAATGAGGGAGTGAGAAGGGAAGATGCCACATGCATTTCCTCTCTTCTCATACACTTCCATAGGCACTTGCTGCTGGTAAAGAACATTTCAGACAAGACAGAACTTTGATCTGATTCAACAGAGGTGTGACTTTCTCCTGCTGCTCTTCTCTCTAGATAGATACCACAGGCCTGAAAAATACCAAGTACACAACTGACTAGTCTTGAATTAGAACGTGGAAAAATACCCACAGGCTTTGTCCAAGGCATTATCCCCTCAAAAATCTCAAAAAAACCTCAAAAATGTACGTTTTTGACAAAGATACCTTTTAGTCTCTGTCTTTTACTCTGCCTGTAGGTGCTAGATTCCTTCAGGATCTTTACCATGCCTTCCCATCTAGATGGATGGAAGGAAGGAAGGAAGGAAGGAAGGAAGGAAGGAAGAATTTT
>VZRQ01005768.1:2808-32110 GCA_013397975.1 Machaerirhynchus nigripectus | reverse complement strand
AGGAAGGAAGGAAGGAAGGAAGGAAGGAAGGAAGGAAGGAAGGAAAGAAGGAAGGAAGGAAGAAAGAAAGAATTTTATTTAGTGTCTCTAGTCTGATACCTCCTTTTTCACTGACTGGTTCTGCCTGCCCAGCCTCTGGCAGTTGTGCTGCAGAGCACACTGGGCCAAGCACCTCAGTTTAGCAGGAAGATGGGTCAGCAAAGGTGGCCAGATCACACACAGACCATAGTGTGGGATGTAGAAATGTACTACGCCTAGAATTGCATGCCAGTTTTAGTCAGGATAGGGTTAATTTTGTTCCCAGTTGCTATCATGGGGCTGTGCTTTGGATCTGTGCTGGAAACAGTGTTGATAATTCCTGGATGTTTTTGTCAGCAGTGCTTACAAAGGCTTTTTCTGCTCCTCACCCCACCCCACCAGGGAGGAGGCTGGGAGTACACAAGGAGCTGGGAGGGAAAGCAGCCAGGACAGCTGACCCCAACTGACCCAAGGGATATTCCAGACTGTATGGGGTCATGATCAGCATATGAACCTGGGGGAGAAGGAGTGGGGGGTGGATGTTTGGAGTGACAGCATTTGTCTTCCCAAGTCACCCTTACGTGTGATGAGGCCCTGCTGTCCTAATGGCTGAGCACCTGCCTGCTCATCTGAATTAGTTAATTAATTCTTTGTTTTGCTTTGTTTAATATGCATGGCTTTCTTTCACTTTACCTATTAAACTCTCTTTTTCTCAACCCATGAGTTTTCATACTTTTTATTTTCTGACTCTCTGTCCCATCCTACAGGGGAAAGTGAGTGCGTGGCTGTGTGGGGCTGACTTCCCAGACAGGGTTACACTACAACATATAGAAATGTACTAATGCCTCTACTTTGATCCTAGAATTGTTTCCTTCATTCCATAGTAAAACCTTGATTTTCTCTGGTGTGTAAACCTTCATTTTCACTGGTGTGAATTACAGATCCCAGCACTGTGATACTGAAAATTACCCTCTAAAAAACAGGCTGTGCAAAATGACCATCTGCTTTAACATCCCAGGTAATCTTTGCTTCTTACATTTCACTCTGAAAATTAGCGTAGCTTGTGTTCGTGCTTCTTTATTCCCTCACTTAGAGGTGTTTTTTACAGGCCAAGAAATTTGCTTGCCACTTGCCTCTGAATGTTGCTCATGGTCAAGCACAAGTAACATAAAATTCATAATCAGATTTTTTTTTTTTGTAGTAACATATAAATTGCTTTCTGGAGTTCAACAGATTGCTTGAAAGCTTGGTCCTCTGCATCTCATCAAAATTCAATTTGATCTTGTGTTTGAAAAATTACTAAGATTCAGAATCATTGCTGAGATTTGTGAAAGTGAGACCTTTTGGCTTTTGTGTGATGTTTTCAGCCTTGAAGAATCAAGGTCTGAATCCTTTTCTTCCTCAAGTGTACTTCAAAAAAGAGCAGTGCCTATACATCATAGTTCAAGCATCCTGATTATTGAAATGGAACAACCAAGAATCAGATTACAATCGATTTAAACTAATTTTTCTGGCTGGAGCTACAGGAAGGCAGGAATTGTGCCTTTTTTACTCACTTAAGAATGTTTTTAAGCCCTGCTGTGGTATTTTTAATGTCAAAACAGAAAGGTGGCAGAAATGGGACAGAAGGAAGAAAAAATTGAGAGAAAAAATCCAGGATGTAAATAAAATTTTCTAGAATTGTAAACCAGTATATATGTATTGTGATCTTTTTTTGTTGGGGTTTTTTTTCAAATCTCCATGTCTTCTGGGTTTTATATTGATTATTGTCCCAGTTAATGACCAAAAAAAGCAATTGAATGGGAATGTTTCCAAATAGACCATTAAGATATACATATAAGAGACATGAGGAAATCAGTGCCCTCTTAGCTCAGACATTTGTGATCAGAGAAAGGATTCAAGGGGAAGTACCATCAATGGATAAGGGAAGAGTCAGCGATTTCTAGAGAGAACTCAAACCCTGTAAAGCTGTGGGATCCAAGAAGCTAAACCCAAGGATGCTGAAAGACCTAGCCAATGTCCTTGAAAACTTCTCTGGCAGCAGGCTGGGGAGATTTGGGAAAATTCCTGATGGATGCAGGAAAGGACCTGTCACACACCATCTTCAGAAGGTGACAATCCAGAAGACTAAAGGGCAATTATATGAGTGCCAGGGAAAACCATGGCGTGAATCCTTTTGAAACACGTTACTGGGGACATAACAAAAGAAAGTGATCTGTAACAATTAGCATGAATTTATCATGGGTAAATTTTGCATGACTAACCAGATTGTTTCCTGTGATAAGCTGTCTGTGTTTGTGGCTGAGGGAGGTGTGGTGGACATAATTTGTTTTGATTTCTGGGAGGTTTTTTATACTGTCTCTCAAAATTTTCTGCTTATTTACGTGAACATAGCTGGGCAACCAGATTCATAAAATACAGGTGAGGAGCTTGAGAATGGTTGTTAAGGGACCATATTCAACCTATAGAATGGTTACGAGTAGCATAGATGTCTGTCATAAGGTGAACATTCTGTGATAACGTATTTAAGAAAGGCAAAAACTGTTGCACAGCAGATGGGAGTGAGGAATGAGAAAAACCTGAGAGGAACTGCCCTGCAGACACCAAGGTCAGTGAAGAAGGAGGCAGAGGAAGTGCTCCAGGTGCTGGAGCAGATTCCCCTTCAGCCCTTACAAAAGACCATGGTGAAGCAGGTGTGCCCCTGTCCAGCTGAGTAGGAGGAGTGAGAGGGGCTGGGGGGCAGCTGTTGGGGTCAGCCAAGAGTAGAAAGCACTCATGCTATGGCATTTCCTACTTTAAATTTTCTACCTTTTCAATAACTATGCATTTTTCATGTCAGTGGTCACCTCCATTTACAAAGACAATATCAAAATTCTTTCAGTTGTCAGTAGAAAATCAAATCTACAAAGAACAGACAAATGTCTATTTGTAATAAGAAGTGTACATCCATCTACATAACATATATTAAGCTCCTACTGTTTTACTTCCAGTAAGGAAGAATCTCTCTTCTGTAAGTATAACCAGAGAGTGTCATTGCTGTTGTCCTTGTTATCCACTCTTGAAAGAGTGAAATAGCAATTGTAACTGTGGCACAGCAAAGGGAATATTTTCACTAACAGACCAGGGTGTTGCAGGATATTGGTCATTGGCAGAAGACTCCCAGTTTGGCAGCTGGTTTGTTTGACTGGTTTTGCTGCTTCATTTTCCTAGTGTTTACATATCCAATTGCTTTTTGGAGGAAAATTAACAGCATACTGAGATGGATTTCTGGCTGATTTAAAGAGGTGTGACTGGAGTGAAATCACTAATGGTTCAATCCATCAATTACAAATCTGGCCTTTTTTAATCTAGGTTGCTCTTTTTTTTCATGGTGGAAAAGCTACAAATCCCCAAAAAGTTATTGTCTCTTCAAGATCTGGTTCTGAAATACAGATCATCAGCTCATACATGAATGTTTCACAATAGTCATAAAACAAATTCCCAGACTCTCCTAATCACCATGGTAACACACTCAGGCAAGCACAACTAAGAAATGGAGGTACCCTGAAAGATTTTGTCTAAAAAGCAAAAGGTCAATCATGCTCTGAGTGCAGAAAGGATTTTTGTGGATATTTTCCTGGGTAGCCTGCAAGTCTACCTTTCCTTCCATGGAATGGCTCTGGAACCAGCATGTACTAGAAATAAAAAGGTAGCAATTCCATTTCAAATATCCCATTATTATTAGGTTTCAAAATTCTACATGTAAAGCAGAATCTATCCTCTTCTTCCAGAAGCAGACCCACAGAGCTAAGGCCACATTCTTTGCAGAGAGAATGCTGAAACTACCCACATTAAATAGAACCTACTAATGCTGGACAAACCCTTTCCATTTGCCTGAAAAATGAAAAGAAAACCAGAAAGATATTTGTCATGTCTTCGACACTTTCTGGTTCATCTTCTGAGACTGCACTTGCTGCACTTGCAGCTTTGTGGGGCAAAATTTGAATCCCAGCCTATTGGCTTTCTAAGTGGGTGTCTGTTGTCTGAAAGGTTGCCAATGCAGTGGTCTTCAAAATTTTTCAGCGATATTATGTGACTCATCTGAACAGAACACTTGCCCAAAGTTGCCAATGTGCCCTTGATGAAGAAACTCCCATTTTGCTGTGAAAAGTAATGCAGTGTGTGCAAACAAACCTGACTTCATTATGATGAGTTAGCTGATTTTTGTATAAGCCTTCACAAGTCCTTACTTTTTGTTTTGTTTTGTTGGTTTTTTGTTTGTTTGTTTTTTTTAACCCTGTGAATTGTTTTCCATGACAAATAGCTTAAAAATGTTTTATGGGGATTTTTTGTTTTGGTTTTGTTATTATTTCTTTCAGTGTGAAATGGTATAGCTCAGTAAATTTTGAAGCCTGGAAATACGAGGCAGTAAGATTCCTGATCAGCCTCTTCCCTCTTGGGTCACTCTTGTGAGTATTTTTTCTGCAAGGCGGTGGTGTCACAGCAGCTCTGAGGTGGTCTCTGAGACAGTCTCTGGGCATAAGAAATTTTCAGGTCATTTTTCCCTTTCCTCAGAGTGTGAGTTGGAGGTGGAGGTTTGTAACTCATAATTTACAGACAGCTGAGCACTACGATAACTTATAGCAAGTGACTTTATATATAACAGAATATTTAATGTTCAACTCCTGCTAAAAAGGGTCATGCACAGTTGTAAATTATTGATAATATGTTTTCTGTTGTCTGCTACATTTGCACCCCATCCACATCTTGCCAAAAGCCAAATACACCTATTTGAGAGCTAACCAAATAGGAAAAAGCTAATGACTGCAGCAGTTGCTATGCAGCTGGGCGTCCCCACATTGCATATACTCAGCAAACTTGCTCAGGACCCTACCGTGTTCTGTTTGGATGTTAATTCTTCTGAGCAAAATACAGAAAGCAAAACATTCCTCATGCAAACACAGCAAAAGAAAGAATGCATGACAAAGATACTGCTTTGCTGCAGCACAAAGTACTTCTGTAATTTGTCCTACATTGTCTTTTCTCTGCCACTTCGTGACCAGCTTTAGTACCTGCATGTCTCCCATTACCTGTGTTCCTCCTACCCCTGACATGTTTGCTTCACTGCAATCTGCTCTGAACTCCCTGTGCTTCACCACTGTACTCATTTTAGGGAGGGCTGGGTACCGGAGCTGGTAAAGAGTGTCCCCTTCACCCTTTCGATGCCACTGCTGCGCCTCAGCCGTGGAGTTTACCTTACAGACTGAGAAGGGCAATCTGAGCTCAGAAAGCCCTAAGCCCATTCTCAACATTACATTTATTTCCTCAGCCTTCCTCCAGGAAATAAGTTTATTGAGTGAAATGTTTGGGATTTGATAAGGAATTTTCTTTCTTCCTCTTCAGATTGTGAGCACAGGCCACAGTTGCAGTGTTGAGGAAAAACCAAAAAATGGCTCATAAAAACTCTTTTCACTTTCAGATATGTTTAGTTTTCTTGAATCCAAAACCTATCTGGCACAGCAACAGACATCAGATAAACTGAATCAAAAGTCAAGCAGCAAGCTAAGTGACTCCAAATTTACCCTCTCCCCACCCTTTCCTCTCAGGCAGACTTTCATGTTTAGTGATTTCAGATCTGTCCAAAAGGCAAAAAAAAAAAAAACAACCAGAAAAAAATATCTGTGCCCATGGACCATAGAAATTAGATAGAATTTAAAAAAACTTTTCCATTGTCATAACTATTGTCTTTAAAATAAGAAAAAAAAAAGCTAGAAATGCATGCAGGCAAAGGAATTCAAAAACGGTGGCTCATTAGTCAGAAACAAAGCATGGAAAAAAGCTCTAAGACAAACATTGAGAAAGTAGACAAGGAACAAGACAATGACTCTTGTATTTGTTAACAGACAGAGACAGCAGTGGAGCTACATCAGGAAGCAGTCCAAATTTATTTCAGATGGGAGGAAGTAAACGTTTTGGATCAGAACAGGTCACACCCGAGTCCTACTGAACTCTAGACTGACCTCATTCAGCTCCTCTTCCCTTTATGTACTACAGCCAAAGAACACCAAATGTGTGTTGACAGCTTTTAGCAGCCACAGCTTTTCTGCTGTGGTAGACCTGAGTAATTCCACTGCAGAAACAAAAGCTTATTAAACTGGGCTTTCAATAAGTTCCTGAAAAAACATGATCTCACTTCAAAGAAATTACAATATGAACATAAGGCAGGTGGTTCCAGGCAGCTGCACATGGACAGACTGGAGAACACAAGAAAATTCTGAATAATATCAAAGAAATCACCCATTATGGAGTGCTGCCAGTGCATGTTCCACCTTCAGGTACAAGGTTTTAAATACAATAAATAGAATGTTTGTCTACCTGCACACAAGATAGCAGCCTTTCAATAGATCCAATTAAACTCAATCTGAAAATTCAGTTCGGCTCAGTCCTATTCTATTCTATTCTATTCTAATTTCTATTCTTGTCCTTCTTATTCTTATTCTTATTCTTATTCTTACTCTTTCAGACCATCTTTCTGGTATCCAATTGTTTTCCACAGTGTTTTAAATTTTATGGCTAACAACTCTCAGCTCTTGATTTTTTTTTCTCCACCACCCCCTGGGAAAGAAATACCTGTAATGATGTGACTTATTTTACTTTGCGTTCTCCTTTTCTTCAGATTCATGTTGCCAAGTATTGTTAGAGAAAGCACTTAGAGTGAGAAGTGGTGACACTTATGACAGTTCCAAGTTCCTGAAGTGAATTACTTTGCAGCCTTGGACTGCCCCCTGAAAATATTCCATTTTTCTCTCATTTGCTCTCCTGCACCTTCAGACAGCTCCTTGCACCAAGGGACTAAAACTGTCAACCAAATTCTTCATCTCAAAGATTTAGGTGATGTTTCTTTCCTTAAGTATCCTAAGCCAAGAGTGGGAATACTTTGAAGAGAACATGCAAGACCTTGAACTTCATTTATTTTCTAACAAAAGGCAGTGTAGAGCAGAGTGCTGCCTGTACAGCTGTGGAGATGGACTGTGGTAGCATGTTCCATTTAATATTTTTAAGTATTGTGAACCTCGTGCCCTGGCAGCAAATTGCCATGGAGCAACTGAGAGGTGAGGAAAACATGAAAACCCATCGTCCATTTGGATGTGACACAGCCTTTTACTTGGAACTGACATCATCCAAAGTTGAGACAATGTGGACGTGAGGAAGCCTTATGGACTGAGAAGAAAACTTGCCAGTATTATGTATTTTCAAAAGTGTAAAATATCATTTAAAAAATATTAAAAATAAAATTGCCTTTTTTTCTCCCTTCTGTTTTTTAAGCTGTTAGGGTTTATTTGTTACTAAAAGTATCAGAAATAATTCTGTTACTCTTTTGCTGATTTAGTTTACACAAAGCTTCCGGGAGAAATATGCCTATTTTTATATATATATATATTGCTCACACACACAGTCTGTGTATGTCTTTGCATACAATGAGTAGGAGAAAGATGTATCAAGAAAATAATATCTGAAACAAGCAGGGTGATCAGCTGGGACCGAAAACTTTGGCTCCAAGACCCTGCCTGTGTGATTCATATTGAGGTACAGTAAACTAGAACCCAAACATGTTTTTCACAAAATCCTCTTCGGCTCTGAAAATTTCACCTTTGTCTGTCGCAAAGTGAAACCCAAACTGAGAACTGGAAAGAGCCAGCAAAACGGCTTCTCCTCTGCTCAATGGAACTCTTCTCACTTTGCCTCTTCCCATCAGATGTGCTGCAAAATCAACGCATGAGAGAGCAAAAAGGTACCCATAAAAGAGCTAAAGGTAAAACCAGTTTTATAGATTACAAAGTGTGAAATTTTTCCTCCTGTCTTTCCATCACTCTCTGAAGAAAAAGATTTTAGGACATTTGAAGCCACTGTTAATTCTGCTGACTCAAAAGAAAGTGGTTTATTACTGGCTATTTATTTACACCACACTGGTGTAAAAAACTGAACTAAGCAGACGATCACCAAAGCAGAATTGATGCTAAACTTTTAAAATTTTCTAACTCAGATGGTCTAGACTTTAATTTGAGGGTAGTCTCTTTTAGGTATCTTAATTTTCTGGCATGCTTTTGGTTTTCAAATGGATGGTTACCATCACATCTGGAAAACTCAATCCATCACACTGATTACTTGAAAATGTTGATTGCTTATGAGAATGCAAACCTCTTACATGTTTCCAAATGAAGAAGTGGAAACTACAGGAGTGACATAATTTGCTCTCAAAGTTTATCTCAAAGAAATTTCTCAGTGAAAACACATGAAACTGGGCTAAGAATTTAACTTTCAGCCAGAGGATTTTTTTCTTTGAGACTATAATTCGGACAAGATCTTTAATTCTAAAGATCTTGTTTCTTCTCATTTATTTTCCTTCAAGCAGGGAAAATTACCATTCAATCTAATTTTCCAGATTTGTAATTTTCTTGTTGAAGATTTAAAAAAAAGCTTTTGAACCCTGACAGTGTGATAGTGTTCCCAGTTTACTTCTGGGTAGAGATAAGGTATCCACCAATTTGAAAGTGGAAAACAAAAAAAAAGGGCTATAAAGTGGTGATTCCATGTCACATTCACATTCTACTGGGTGCAGAACTAGAGAGTCAGATATATATTACATCAAGCCAGGAACAAATTTAACAGGAGAAGGAAGAGAGTTATGAAAGGACTTCAAACTCCCCACCCACTTAGGTCTTTCTAAAGTAGTACTGTATTTTATCTCCAGAACTGCAAACCCTCCCAGCTGAGGAGGAATTCAATGAACAGAACATGGTTTAAAAAAATGAAAAGGCGGAAGTCTAGTCCCCATTTTCACGTCTCCACCTGGACAGATTTTCAATATGTTCAGTTTTTGAACATCTAAACTGCTTGAAAAAGTTCCAAATGCGCTTTTAGAAGTATTTGAGTGTACTTCCTAACTGTGATCTTTGCTGAGTGTGGTATTTTCATTTGATCTACACTGGGTGGTCAAGCTTTGGAAGAGGCTGTCCAGGGAAGTGGTTGAGTCACCACCCCTTGAAGGACGGTGGGGACATGGTTTAGTGGTGGATTTGGCAGTGCTGGGCTGATGGTTTTATTCAATGATCTTAGAGATCTTTTCCAACCTAAATGGTTCTATGATTCTATAATTCTATGATTGTCTATTTTGTCATTATCAAACTTACATATATTCATGAGCCAACCCTGCCTGTCACCATCATCTAATCCCCCTTTTCATGTGTTGTGTCCTTTTACAGAAGTCCCTAAGCAGATTCCCTTGATCAATCCAATACTTTTTTATTGCAAAGAACAAGTTGATGATTGGAAGCTTTTTTAAAGTATTGGTAAACCAGGTCCACTGTAAAAATGTCAGAAAATGTGAAGCATAGTCTTTGACCCAATACTCATCTCCCAGAAAAGTTTTTCAGTGCATGTTTTAAATTAATTGGGTCCTAATGGTATTTTACATCAACAATTGACACACAAATCTTCCAAGACATGTCAAAGACACTGGTGTGAGATTATTTGTATCTACTGTCTACATGTTGTGACAGACAAATCTTTCACCAGCTCTTCCCCAGCCAAGATGAATATAGTATTCAACTATGGCTACTCAGTATTTATGACAGGATTTCTTCTGATGGAATTTAAGATACATAAAAGAATCAAAAGTGTCTTAGTACCAGCTTTAAACTAATCAGCAATGTTTTAAGTGAAGGAAAAAACCCACTAAAGCCAATCTACATGATGGAAAATAAAACCAGATTTCTACAGGCCACCATGTCCCACGAGGCAAAGCAGATGCAAAGTTCTCAGTTTAAGTCAAGTGTGCAAAGATCATCCCTCATTATAGAGCATCATACCTAGTGTAACATTGACATCTGGATGTTATCTGGCACAGTGACCCACCAGGTGCTTTATTTTCTCATGATGACATGTGCTTTATGTCTGGGAATAGTGGTGTCTGCCACTGGGGTTGGTGAGCCAGGAGCCAAACACAGGAGTGAGTGGGAGCATGGACCTCCCTCATATGGGAGCCAGAGGCAGCAAATCAGGCTCAGACACAGTTCAGGGATCACCCAGCAAGTTTATAGCCACAGGATGGCTCAGGTAAAGCCAGAAAGTCAGAGCAGGAGATCCATGTCAGGACTGGAGAGGCAGAAAACGAGGCATAGATGTGAATGCTGCCCATCAATAGAGGTTTCTGAGGCTTTTCATAGCTTTTGCCAGCTAGATTTTCTCTCATGTTGTTTTCATTTCGTGATCACACTCTGCAAACTGTTTGCTTCTGAAGTTAGCACATGAAGTTGTTCAGTTCAGAACATCTGCCATGGAAACACGAGACTTGTAGCTGATCACACTTTTATTTCACGCAGCAACTGAGGAGCTGTGAACCACCAGCCTAAGAATCAGCCTTGTAGTGCCACAGAATGAACTGTGAAGGATATGATTGCGAATCCCCTCTTTGTCTGTTATATAACGTTCACAAACTATAGAAGTGACTATAAACTGATATACTAATTTTTCAGGAAGATGTGTTTCCTTCACTTGAAGTTCATGTATTCAAACAGATAATCTTTGTGCTAAAACCCAGGTGCCACATCTTCTACAAGAATGCCCTGATCTAGAATAAATCTCCAGTTTCACTTTTAAAGACGTTTGATTTGGAATAATGTATTTAGCTTGCACTGATCTTAAAGATGATAATTTTATAACCTAGTGATTAAGGAATCTACACTGCTCTTACACTACTTTGATGCATTTCATCAAATGATTTTTCTCCTTTATGGATCTATATATCTATATTTAAGTTATTTATGATCTCTTTATATTTATTTGATAGAAATTGGTCCTGTAATAGTACAGTCGAATTCTTCCTCGAATAGATGTATTTAATTCTCCAGTTAGAACAAGAGCAGCCTAGAGTGATCAGCTCAGTGGAGCTGTCAAATTCTGACACGGTGATGCTGTGGTTTTGTCCCAGCTGGCAGCTCAACCCCTCACAGCCACTTGTTCACATCCTCCCAAGGGAAGGGGGAGGGAATAAAAGCCATAAAAGTGAGAAAACTCATGGGTTGAAACAAAGACAGTTTAACAGCAAAAAGACAGGTAAAGCAAAAGCTGTACATGCCAACAAAGCAAGATACGGAATTCATCCACCACTTCCCAAGGGCAGGGAGGTGTTCAGACATTCCCACAAAAGCAGGACTCTATTTTGCCTAATTGTGTACCCCTTTTTCTTTTTTTCAACAGTTTTTATGCTGAGAATTATGCCATATGGTATGGGATATCCCTCAGGGTCAGTCAGGGTCAGCTGTCCTGCCTGCATCCCCTCCCAACTCCATGTGCACCCCTGGCCCTCTCATTGATGGGGTGGGGTAAGGAGCAGGAAAGGCCTTGACTCTCTGTAAATACTGCTCAGCAGGAATGAAAACATCCCTGTGTTGTGAGCACTGTTTTCAGCATGAATCCAAACCCGTAACAGGTACTATGAATAAAATTAACTTTGGATAAGTGGAAGACCGTTATTCAGGCTGCCTGTTTCAGAGTACATTCAGAAACTGACCAGAAAGGAAAAGAGCAACCACTGCTTTGTGATTTTTTTTTAATTATGAAAATGTATTTACTTTCTCTCCACTAGTTATCTTTTATAATTTGCAGTGCCTTGAACCACCAGGCTCCCATACTCAAGGCTTTGGAGGAATCCAAGGCAGAACTGCAGAATCAGCAGACAAGAAGTGAGAGGCAACACAGTTTTCTTGACCATACAAAGCAGCTCCCTGTTAAAACAACACAGTATGTTCTGAGACTGCCCCTGCTGTTTACAGGTTGGATTACATTCACTTTTCTTCCTTTTATCCATAACAAAGTCACCAGTAAAATCAGCACCCTGCAAAATCACACAATTGATACAATTCTACATATTATAAAAAAACAACAACACACACCCCCTAAAACCAGAAAGAGAATAACTAATATTACTTATTTTCCATGGTGGTCTCATTTCTGATAATGGGATTTAGTAATATAAAATTAAGTTTCCTGATCTCTTAGGAGTGCCTGGTTTTAGCCTGAGTGTTCCTGGATGTATATGAGTGTGTGAGTGTGTGAGTATGTGTGTGTGTGTGTGTGTATGTGTGTACATGTTGGATCCTGTGCAAAACCCCGCAAAAGCAAGTTATTTATTATCTACACCAGTCTATGCCATTTGTAAGTATTTCTGATACCTCGCCACTGCAGGAGATTACATACACAATAAAACAAACAAGAGCTTCATCCTACCTGTTATGAACCGCTTCTTTCTCAAGAGTTACTGCCTGGCAATGAAATAGTTCACCCATGAAGCAGGAAAATTGAATATGATCAATTTTCTTCAGTGATATTCTCTTCAATCTTAAATTTCATCCATAGCAACAGAGATTCTAAATGCATGCTTAGGGTGAGGCAACGAAGATGCTTTATCATTAGTGTTCAGCAAGGCCAGATAGTTCTGTTGGAAGCCAATTATTAGGTAGTGCTTCCATGTCCAAGTAAACTGGGAAAAGTTAATGTACTTGGAAAAGGTAAAAAATACCTGATTCAGTTCTCTACAGAAATTCCCAGGGACTAGAAAACACACACTTTCCTAACACTACAATAATCATCTTTAAAAAAGGGGAAGGGAACATCCACTTAACAAAGTGAACAGAAACTTCTGTCATTGTTACCAGGAGCTCCCAAACTTCTCATTTCCCCACACTCTTAGGGAATCATGGAGGGTTAGCCTTGGTCAGTTGTCAAATGCACACTCAGCTGCTCACTCCTCCCCCTCATCTCCACCCCCTCTAAAAGGACAGAGGAAGAAAAGCAGATGGAAAAGCTTGTGGGTTGACAAAAAGACAGGTTGATTCCTTAATAGATACTGCTGTGTGCAAAACAGATTCAACCTGTCAGAAAGCAATTTAATTTAATGCCAATTAAAAGGTGTTTGAGTAGTGAGAAACAAAAAAAATAATAAAACAACACCGTGTTGCCACCCCTTTTTTAACATAAGCTCAACTGCTTTGCTTATTCCCGTAAAGAAGTAAGTAAACAAATAAATAAATAAATAGTTTGGGTAGTGAAAAACAAAAGGACAAACACCAAAAGAAGTGGAAAATTCAAG
Source organism: Machaerirhynchus nigripectus (assembly GCA_013397975.1). NCBI lineage: Eukaryota > Metazoa > Chordata > Aves > Passeriformes > Dicruridae > Machaerirhynchus > Machaerirhynchus nigripectus. The sequence continues at coordinate 18,963 of VZRQ01005768.1, read as the reverse complement.
TGGAAAATCTCTGTCCTTTTCTCTGTTGAGTATGTCAGACAAAACAGAACAGACTCAACAAAGAGACAAAAAAAAAACAAGAGTCCACGATGTCCTACATTTTGATGGTGACTTGAGTTTTGAGGAAGTCAAAGCAGTCGGTTCATATTTCCTTAAAGATGGAAGTTTCTTCAGTTTTTCAAGTCAATCTTAACCTACAGCCATAGTGGGATGCATTTATTTGTACAATGGCACACACAGCATGAGTTATGATGACACTGAGCAACCCAGTGCAGCAAAATCAGTACTGGCAATGTATATCTGCATATTTGGTCAAGTAGCAAAATTGGGATTATATAAGACATTTTACCATCTAAAAGCTGGTCATCTGGAAATGAATAAATTACCTCAGGAAAATGGGGGGAAATTACTTGGTTCTTTTGGAATTTTGGTTCTTAAAACCCAGCTAATTATTTTAGCTTGTTTTAGACTGTCAATGTAAAATCATTTACTGGAGTCAGTAAGTTCAGGCAGGAAAGAATACTCCTGTAACATACCAAAGTTTAAGATACAGCATGTGTTCTTGTGAGCATATGATTTGCTATGTTATAACCAGAAAACATTTTAAATATTCCTGAATAGATGGACTTATTTCTATGAGAAATTAATTAATTCACTTAAATAATCTTGATGGTGAACTTAACCAACTTAAAATCCTTGCTCAGCTTTCTCCTCCTTTCAAAAGCAGCTACACGCAATTTTCTACCATTCTGTTCCTCAAGGATTTTCATGTCTACTCAGTCTTTTTTTGCAGCAATTTTTAAATAACACAGGAAACACCAACCAATTTCAACAAGAAGAAAATCTGCTGATGGAGATGTACCTAGGCAGTGGTAAGGGAGGCCAGGTCCTCTAGAGCTGAAGTCTAATCTTCAAGGGACAAGACAAGGGGTTCAAGTGAGTTCTTGACTGTAATGTCTATGCTTTAGACAAATGAGAACTTTCAACTAATCTTTTAACTTACTCTGAGGGCTCTTGCTTAGTCTAATCTTCCTTATGGGCCCTATTTCAAAGTCTTCAACTCTAACTGACCATATTCACCTTTTCAAAGGTGTTTTGGGGCTTTATTCCTTCACTAACCTACCAGATCAGATGTTTGAATGCACTTTCAATAATTTCTATCTTGTAAGTCCCAAAGCCTGTGCTCGATGCAGACTCAAGGTTTTTTCTGTAAAATTGCTCAGGATTTGGGCTTAGGAACTCAGAGGCAAACCTCCATTTCGTGACACTGGTGAAGGGGACAGAGTACAAGTCTTGTGAGGAGAGGCTGAGGAATCTGGGGATAATTAGCCTAGAGAAGAGGAGGCTCAGGGGATCTTATCACTCTCTCAAAGTACCTGAAAGGAGGCTGTAGCCAGGTGGGGGTTGGTCTACCAGGTTAAAAGTGACAGGACAAGAGGAAATGGCCTCAAGTTGCACCAGGGGAGGTTTAGATTGGATATTAGGAAAAGTTTCTGAACACAAAGGGTTTTAAAGTATTGTAACAAACTGCCCAGAGAAGCAGTGGAGTCACCATTTCTGGAAGCGTTAAAAAAACATGTGGATTTGGCACTTAAAGACATGGTTTAATGGTGAACATAGTGGTGCTGTGTTGACAGTTGGACTTGATGATCTTAAAGGTCTTTTCCAACCTTAACAATTTTAGAAGTCTATGATTCAGTGATTCTATATCGCACAGAGTTTGTCCTGTGACAGGAATGTGTGTTGTAGTCACGATCATGGACCCAAGCCCACGCACCTGAGCTGTGTGTAAAGTAATCTTCAGTACAGATCATTTCTCCAGGAGCCTCTTACTTCACCCCTAAGGTGTAAAAAAAAAAAAAGACTTGAAAAGACCTGTAGATAGTTGCCTGTGGCCAGATAGAAGTGAAGCAAAGCATGAGTTCCTTAATGGTTTTGGAAATTTGCTTCAGCTTTAACCTTTAGTACTCTTTGGTTTATGCCTTTGGAGTCGCCCCTGAGCCTTGTCTCATCCTGTTTTCTGATAGGAACAACTACTATTTAAAATGTGAGCAGAATATCAGCGCCCTGAGAATGGAAACAGTCACAGTCTGCAACAACAAAAGCCTGACCCACTAAAATTTCAATCAAGGGCTTCAAAGAAAATTATCGATGCTTAAAAAAAGCATATCCTTAAATCTGTCTTATAAACCTTGGCTGAAGATAAACAAGCACAAAAGAAGGTCACTCATTCCTGAGCCAAGGCATAGACTTACCACTTTATTTTAATGTCCTCAGCACTACAATATTCATCTAATAATTCCCTACTTCATCCCCTTAAGGATAACAATGATTTCCCTACTTTTTATTTTTAATCTTTACTGTGACCCTGTCTCCTTCTTAGTGAATATTTACATGGCAGCTAGCACAACAGAACCTCATCCTTGACAGACAGATTTTCTATTAAAAGAAGAGAGAAAGAAAAAAAAAATTTCACAAGAGGCCATAGATGGAAATCCTCCTTAATTTGTGCAGAGTGTATCAGGCTACCACATAGATATTATGCATACATACACATAGAAATAAAAATTATAGAAAAGTGGTTGAGAAAAGCAGCTAGCTATGCTGAATTTTATAAAAACCTGTCAACCTAGCTGGCTGCTCACAGGGTACCAGGATCGCTTGTGATTCCTTTGCAGACTCTGAGCTGTCATTCAGGCAGAGACTGGGTGAAGATGCTGATGCCTGAGGAATAAATTCAAATTATTACCATGATGGGGATTGTGACCATTCCCATGCTCTCTTTGATAATGTCGCAGATACTGCAGTGACACACATTATCTTCCCAGCTGCTAACATATCTCAAGAGACAGAGGGGGAGGGGAAAAAGTCCAACCCTGTGCATAGCATTTTATCTAGAAAATGACATTTTCCTTGCTTTATTCTCAGCCAAACAAGGAGGAAGCCTGACTTTCACAGGAAATATCTTGTGCTCCTGCAGACATGTGTCTGTAGCACCAACGTGCTAACAATTATAGGTTAGGTTTTGCTCTTGTTCTTACAATGGGAAATGCTTTATTCAGCATTCTATCCCACAGGGGTAAAGAGAATTGCAAGGGAACGTCCTCTCATGGAGGGAGAAAAGAATGTCATGTCACTTAAGGGATACCCTTAGGAAATCAATTTGCCTCGTAGGGTCTCCAAAACTATGTCACTGAGTGCCAGAGGACAGGTCTGTTATGTACTTTGCCTAATCTAATAGGGCTTTTATCTGATGTGTCTTGCGATCTCCCTACTCCTGCTAAGCAAAAAATTCTAGGAGTAGAAATATCATAGTTGTGTCAATGTGCTGTGAGCATGTGTGAACAGGCCTTTCCTGGGAATACAAAGTGCCTCTGAGGAGATTTCTGAACCATTCTCTGAGCAGCCTGGTCTATCAGATATCTCTGCCCACGGCAAAGGGGTTGGAACTGGATAATCTTCAAGGTCCCTTCCAACCCAAACCATTCTGTGATTCTATGATTATTTTGGGCCCTTTGTGCTGTTTGTTGGGTCTTGGGGACGCAGCAGTTCTGCTAAAGCCTGTTTGGGGAGTCCACTGGGATGTCCTCTTATACCATAGAAACATTCCTAAAGGACACGTTGGACTGCCATATCCACAAGACTGAGTTAATCATCATGACTACAAAATGGATAAGCAAACACACAAATAAGTGTGAAAATGCCCTTGCCCATGGATATCTAAGTCTATGGAGCAGCCTAGAGTTACAAACTTCATGAGTAAAAGCACATCCTAAAGAAATCACTAGAAAGGGAAATGGTAACTTTAATCAATTAGCAGAAATTCAGAATTTAGTTTTTGAAAATGAATTAATAAAAGAGTAACGAACTTTATTGACGTGTTTATAAATTTCTGGTATTTTTTCAGTTCTCACCAACATACAAAGATGCCATAATCTGGAAATATAATTGGGGTTGCTGAGTCTCTGCAAAGAGACTGACATTCTGAAAGGTTGCAGTAAAATCTTTCCCCATTTTTCCATCTGTAGTCTCCATTTGTAATGACCCCTAATGTTTCCTCATTTATTGCTTCCTCTATGTCCATTCTGAAAGAGGTAGCAATCCTTGCAGTAATTTTAAAAAACCCACCACAACCACAAAATAAACCCCACAAAAATAGAACTAGACAAAGAAAAACACCACCAAAAAAGACCAAAACAAAAAAAATCTACCAATCAATCAACCAAAAGCATACTCCACAAATAATTTAAAATCCCTTTCTTAACTCTTTCCCCCCTGGTTTTCAGGACCTTAGAACTCCATGTGGAAGAACATATTCATAAATATAATCTAAAACCAAGACTGATAACAGGCAGTGTGTTTTTTCTTTATCAACATAACAGAAAGATTATACTGTTATACCACTGCAAAACAAAAAAATGCCTGTGTGCACAGGAGGAAGTAAAAAAATGAAATGAAAGTTGAAAAGTACACAATGCTGATGCTTTTAATTTATGGACACAGGCAATACTATATCAAAGTAAATAACATCTTTTACGACTTTTAAACATGCTCAGTATTTCAAGTTGGATTCCAATGAGTGTAAAGAGGGTCACATTATTTTCAGTGCTGCTCCACATCATTAAAGGAAACAATACTCAGAAACATCTTTCAGCAGCTTTGCTTTCTGGCTTTCACTGGTGTATGGGCCTCTCGTCAATCAATAATGAAAGCAGCAGGGAATTCGTCACTTGTTAAGGCAAAGAACAGATTGAAACAAAAACAAGCAAAAATGAGAAAGGGGTGGTAAGAGAAAAAAATAAAAAGACTGTAAGACTGCTTAAAGAAGTGTAAATGGTTTTCTCCTGCCACACTAATGATAAGTCACAGCTAGGTCTCTAGAACACAAAAAAAATTCAGTGAACCAGGATAAAGAAACTCCCTGAGGATGCCTTTGATGATTCCAATAATCTTTTGATGATTGAATTGATAAAGGTAATATTATTGCTGAAATATTTTTAGACTTCTGTGAAGCAATAGGTTTTATAGTGCATCATATCTCTTTCTTAGGAAAGTAAAATGATAATAAATCAACGTGGTCGATATTAAATGGATGGGAATGTGATCACACCATGCATCAAAGGATGAATGCATCTGTGTAGCTTTTTTCAGGCAGAACTTTTATTGATTAACTGAGGAGATGCAGACTGAGTGAGTCTACTCACTTTCTAAGCTATAGGTCCCTATGATCTTCAGCTGCTGAATTTCCTGCCTATAGTTTGTGACATTAAGTAGTAATTCTTAGGTAAAGTACTATGTCTCCTTTTCTGTATGCAGTTCTGGAAAACAGCTATGACATCCTCAAGGTTATTTGCTAGAAGCTCTGGAATATGTCATTCCACTGCAGAGCCAGGTTTTAACACGTTTTGAAGATTAAGAGATTTTGTGGATACAAGAATGTCAGGGTGATTTAACCCCATTGTGGTATAACCCCAGCCAGTAACTGAGCCACTAATTCACTCTCTAACAGTGGGATGGGGATAAAAATATGATCTCAAGAATTTCCATTAGTCCTTAAACTTTGTGTAGTGAGTTGGGAAGTGAACTGTTCCTTGGGCATACCAGGAACTCTTGCATGGCCAAGGTGGGAGCAGTACTGAGGTGAAGGGTGGGGGAGCAGAAAATCAGTCATTCCCTGACAGCCCTGGAACATTCCCTACCTTAATCAAAGACTGAGTGCAACAATACTGTTATACCTGGAGTTTTGGAAACTCTGGTCCCATTGTTACAGGAATTTTGGAAAAAATTTCCAAATATTTTAGAAGCTCCACAGATTATCAATCTGAGGATAGAAGTTTATGGAATACTAAACCCCATCATTTTGTGATCTTATAAAAAGTGGCCCTAAGTGAGGCTCTTCAAGGTCTCCTGGACCACAGGAGGTGCCAGCACCTCCCTCTGAGTGGGACACCTCTCAGAACTCACAAATCCTTGAATTTGAGATACTTGGTGTATCCATTGCCAAAAGCTGCTGATGGGGCCTGGGCTGATACCCCAAATCCTTGAAGCTCCTTAATGCTAAGCCTGTTGAGAGATTCAAAGGCACCTGATATGAGTATTTCCATGAAATTGAGCGGAAGTTTTCACAATATACCTTTGTACCTTCTTTATGTCTGTATGTGAATTGATTTAAATGCCTTATAGCATGTGTAACATAAATATTGCCCTCTCAGATTTATAATTAAGTCACTGTTGTAATTGTAGTAAATTCTTTTGATAATTTTATAAGAGTTAACTTAGTAAATTGATTAAGTGCTGCTAAATCCTTTAAACAGAAACCATTGGTCAAGTCTAAGTTTGACAAGAGGGTCCACTCTGAAACTTTTGACTCAATGGAAGGTTCTCTTTTACCCCTTGTCACCCTCACCCCCTTGTCACCCTCACCCTTTCCATCCTTACCCTTAATATCCCCGGCCTCCACATCAATCATTTTAAATTTGTTCTTACCTGATTTTCCTCTGTATGTTTCATCCATGTAGTAGGGAGTAGAGTGAACCTGGCCACTGAACTTTGTTGTCCTTTTATAGATTTTTATTAGACCTACTTTTCCTGATACCTTTGCCAGTGATTTCTTTAAGCAACCTAAACAACTCATTTGCAACAAATTAGTGTAGTCAGCAAGATACTAAACCAGGATTCATGACAGTGTGTTTAGTTTGGGGGAATATTTGGAGAAAATCAAAGAAAATCACAGCTGTGCTAACATATTCCACAGCAACTGCAAGAGATAGATCTCACTGAAGGATAAGAAGCAACATCTGCAGTAATGAATAAGGATTAAATAAATACTGTGGCACATCCGGTGTAAAAGCAGTTGCAGCTCACGTTTAGGTACTTTGCCTCTCATGTGAAAAGATCAGGAGGCATACCCTTCCTTCAGGTGTGAGGCCTCAGTAACCATAAAGTGATTAGGAGAAAGGCAAAAATAGGTTTTAGTCCTTTGTCATTCCATGCTGACAATAAAAACAAACAAGGTCTGTGACACCCATTATTCATCCCACTCTGTTCCGAGATCTCCCGGTTGGCTCTGTAACATCCTGGCAAACCACCTAGAGGTCTTCCATTGAAAGTCAAACCCTCCCAGCACAGGTGTCTTGGTATGTTGTGAAATGGGGCTACAGATGTGTTCTGTGTTACAGGAACAGAAAACTGAGTCCAAGGTAGCAGATGAAAACCCGGGAAAGAAGAAGAGGAAACTCCATTTAAAAACAATCTTCCCATATTCATTTGCTCCTCTCTTAGTCCCACATGCACTGAAATTAAAAGGAGTAACCAGATTATTTATTTATTTATTTATATTTTAAATAGCTCATGAAGGAAAAGTTCACGATTTACCCTTAAGGTATCCTTAAGGATAACCATACATTGAAAATAAAATTTAGTTATATCTTGAATAACTCTGCTCAAAATGCTTTCAGTATTGAGAATTATTGATTAATGGATACCAGTATCAATAAATGTTTACATGTAGTCTAAAGCATTATGCATATGTCTGTCTCAGAAATGTAATTCTGTGGAAATTTTCTACCTTGTTTTTATGGGTTTGGCCTACAGCCAGTTTGTTACCATTTCTTATCACGTTCCATCCCGCCAGCTGAATCATCATCTTAGCAAATCTCAGACTACAGCTGTAAATGAACAAATTTCTTCCAAGAAAATGTGATTATTCTTTTCCTACTCTTTTATTCTTGTAACATCTCAAGGTTAAAGATGCACATTGTAACAGCGGAGAATTATCTTTGTGTTTTTTCTATTACAATCTGCTTACCAAGGATCACCAATAAAAAAAATTAAAATAAAAAAAAGAGATATGGTTTTATAGCTGAAAATACTTTGAAGATCTTGAGCAGGTAAGGCTTCCATGTGACAGGGGCAATTACTTAAAATGCTCAGTGAAAATACATCCAACAGAACAATTCTCATGAACTTAAAAAAACCCCAAATAACACAGGTTCTTGAGATGCTTGCCTGGTTTCTAGATCTTACAATACCTTAAGCTGAAAGAATAGTTTTACTTTTTAATTATCATAGAAAAATCTAGTAATTAAGTCTTGTGAATACAAGTAGTAAAAGAATAATTTGTTGATTCAACAATAAATCAAAAATAAAAGCGAGAATTATAGCTAAAAATAATAGTATTTAGAAAAAATTTGAATAAAAAGGAAAAATTTCTTTACTCAAATTAAATAATTTAACAAAGAAAATCTTTTTGCCGGTTTTGATACAATACTGGTCAAAGGATATTTTGAAGAAACATATTATTTCAAAGTATTAAATCCTAAACATTTCTGTTACAGAATAGAATTCATTCTATTTTGCTTCAGAGCATACATGAAAAACAAAATATCAATCTTGAGATATTTATGTAACAATTTAAATCCCCTCAGTGAATTTTAAGATACAGAAGCAGGTTTTGTGCAAAAGATATCTGCTATGTAGTATCAGAAATTTAAGGGTCAAATTTTAGATAAACATTTTTAGAACAAAGGATGGAGATAAACATGGGACCTCCTGCTCTCTGACTACTTGTTCCTCTTAATATATTACATTGCAGGAGGAAAAGTCTTCCTACTACAGTTAGAGGGATTATATGGAAGTGGGCTTTTGGATCCCTGTTTTGGAAAGCATGGACAAGGACAAGAAATAGAAAGGATTGTCTCTTCTCCTTTCTATTTGGTGGGGTTACTAGAATTTCCTGACCCCTTCCACCATCTTCTCTGTTTGGCCTTGAGCAATAAACATGGAGCACAGATGAGAAAGCATGCAGCTGAGGGAGGGTAGTAACTGTCCATGACATTTTTCAGGAGGGAAAATGCTGGATTTTAGGGAGGAAATAATCCTAATAGATTACTTGAACAACCCACCTCCAGCAGAGATGTGGCCTCACAAATCACTCAGTCAGTGCAGAAGCTGAATTTGAGTGCTGCTCATTTCTCCTACTGATCTTTATCAGAAAAATAATTCTTTACCATTTGCAATCATCATGACTGCTACATGTTTTGACAAGACCATCTACTCTCCAGAGGCTTCATCTACCTATGATATAAGTAGCATTCCTCAGCTGGAAAGTTTTTTAATACTTGAGTGACACCAGACACAATTTTTCAGGGCCCAAATTCAGGTTCTCAGACACCTTGACACAGTTCTAATAATCCTATTTTTATTACACTGCTTAGGTAGAAAGAACAAGACATATTTTTGTTCCCCAAAAAACGATTGCAATCCAACCAAGGTGCATTTTTGTAATTAGATGTAGAGCACCAGTACACCTCACAGTGACTCTCAGAGTAACCCTGCTGATGTTGGTGGTTTAGTTTGAATTTATATAGGTGCATCTAAGCTCTGAGTGTGGCACTAAATAACTCAGTTTCTTCTGTTCTTAAGGAAAGCTCTACTGTTGAAATCAGAAAGGATACAGAAATATGAACATATTGAAAAAAATGAAGTCGAAATAAGATACAGCAAAAATTGGTGTTTGTTTAAAGGCAGGAGAGGAAGATCATCAGTTCTGTACAGAACAGTGAAGATAAACAGTCACACTGGAAATTTTGATTTGATCCCAAGACATTTAGAGAATATCAGCTAAAAACAAAAGTCTTCATCCACAGCTGACTTCTTTGCCACATTTTCTGGGGCAATTATGTACTGTTTATTCTCATGGCGTTAGTTTTCTTAAACTTGTCTAAGCTGTATCTTTAACATTTCAGTGCCTCACAGGGCAAAATAAAACAGGTGACTTGAATCTGTTGTAGGTTTCTCTGAAAGGGCTAGAGAAGTGCAGACAGTCAATTACAGGTAAGGCCTGTTTTAAGGAGCCTGTCTCTCTCTTCCTGCTTTGGGGATGGATTAATTTCATTTCACTGTAATCAGTTACAACTCACATACATAAGCTAAGCTACCAGACAAAACTCAGAATGTGTTGGAGACAGTTACCACATGTGCAATTGGTCTATTTCCTAATGGGTTTGGATTTCATACCTGCAGGGAAAAAGCAGATAATACACCTGAACCAGGAGTCCAATTTTCAGATGGCAGAAGTTTGGTGAAAATGTTTCTACTCTCCATTTCCAGTTTTAATTGTGACTTCATGATGTTCATAAGCATGAAATTGTGAGAGGCAAACTCTAGGTTACATCTAACAGATGTTGAGTTCATGTGTGCTGGGCCTTGTGGTTGCCATCCCCAGTGCTGCTATAATACATAAACTATAATTCTGTTTTAGTCCATAATGGTGTAATGAATCTACCTGTGATTGAAAAGCATGTGAAGGTTCAGGGTAGGTAGGATCTGTCCAGGGGACTTGCACTCCATTTTCCCCTATGTTTTATATAGATTTTTGAAATGCCCTTTTATAGTGCTGTCTTTTAATCTGTATGGAAAAAAAATCCAACAACAAAAAAACAAACCCAAAACACAAACCAAGACCCTTAATAAGATCTCTTCACTTCTTTGCTTGTCTTGGTCATTTACATGCAGATAAAATCTACTCATTTCATTTGTGGACCAAAAATGAAGCACATCTTTAGCTCAGAGAAAGTAGCATTGATCCGCTCAAATATTCAATAAAAAGGCACCTAAGCAATTTTTAAATAGTGAAAAGATTCTGAAAGCTTTTGTAGTGCTATCCAAAGAGGGATGAAACATCATCTTTCATGTGATGTTCCATATGAAAATTCACTATGCAAAAGAACCACACACTAAACAATGTAAAGAAGAAAACAAAGCCTTGAACATTTGAAGCCTTCAAATGTAATGAGAGTGGCAGCCAAAACCACCCCTCCAACCTTTCACCTCCAGAGTTAAGGAAGGAAGCTGCAAGGGAAGAAGCAAGTTGCTTGTGTATCCTCAGATTTAATGACACTTGGTGTGATTTTTAATACTGAAAAATAAATGTAATGTGGAAAGTTGGGTTTTACACAAAACTTGTTGACAAGAACAAAGAGAAAGTAAAATAGAAGAATTACGTTGTTAGATGGGTTTGTAAAGATTAGTTTCTTAATTAAATAAAATGTTCAGTGTTTCAGTTCTTGATCTACATGCAAGGCATCAAACAACCTCTCATTGCCCCTGATTATTTCAAGAGTTGGCAGCGCCTTTCCAGAATGAACAAACAAAAAGTATAATTTGAGTCTTTGATATCATTTGTTTTTCCTCAGATCACTGACAGCCTTTGCTTTAATGATACTATTTTCAGATAGATGGTAATGCATTGATAATAAATATTCCATGAAAATTCTTGTATTTCAGTATTGAAATAAAGGTTCTGTGAAAAGTTCAGTCTAGAAAAGACAATTTAGAAGAATGCACCAAATAGCAAAGTCTGTTTGCTCATTGCTTTGTGATAATTTTGTATTATTGATAATTTTTCACAGGAAATGCAATGAACCACTACACAGATATTAAAACATATTTTTCTCCTGTGTTACAGAGGGTAATTATTTCTGCAGCTTTCTCTGGGATCTCAGCTGGGACGGTTATCATTTTGCTCATGGGACACCATCATATTCCCTGAAAGGAAAACCTTACTTTTGGTAGCAGAATTTGACCAGCAGTGTTTTGGGAAAAGAAATGCAAGGGTATGAAAACTCCACACCAGCTGAGGACTGAGGATTGAAGATAAGAACATCTACCAAACTGACCCTAGAAACACCATTCGTGATGCAGAAGCTGCTTAACTTTTTAGTCACCTTTAAATCAGGGTTTTTACATTCGCTTTTCATGGTCTATGAAGCCAACAAAATAACAACAGAACTTGACACAAAAGCCCTGGGGGGTTTTTTGCTTCCATTTTATGTATTTAGCAGATCATTTTATCATTTAATTTTCTGAGAGCCATTATGTGGGTATCTATAATGTTTGAACTGTATGTAATGTAGGAGTGTTTCATACTGACAGTGCTTTTCTTCTTCATAACTTAAAAAAAAAAAAAAGGATACATACTTACTTAAGCCTACTACATAACACAGTAAAAGATAATTTACTAACTAAAAAATAACACATTTCCTGAAGAACTAGAATTCTTCCCGAAGCAAGATAACTTACTGTTAAGTAAGTTGTTATTTGTAAGTTGTAAGTTGTTAAGTAAGTTGTTATTATGATTGGGTTTTTTTTAAGAAACCGTTCATGGCCATAAGATAAACTGTGATTGCTAGTACTGCAATTGACATTTAGTAGCTCAAAAATCAGATTGAGGTAAACTAAAAGTTGAGAAGAAAGTTTTAAGGACTATTTTTGGTTATAGAGTCATACTTTTAACAGCTAAAAAATATGTACCTGCATATATATTTATATATTTAGAGTCCTCCTTTGGAGTAAAAACATGCTTGAAATAGTCTTTCATTTTGTGTGCCAGGTTTTCCAAATAGACTTTTGGAATTTTTTTGACAATTTAAATTTATTAGCCATGTTTTCAAAAATTTTGAAAGCAAGATAGACCTCAGAAGGGCTGTCATTTTAATGTTATTTGCAATTTGTTCATTGTGGAGTTATTGGCATTCCAATTCTAACCAAATCCTGTGAGATCTCAGTCCAAAGTTATGACATTTTTTCATTCTTCGTAACACTTCTGGGATGCCTTTTCTTACAGTAATGGATTGAGGATGAAGATTATTCTCATGATAGCATTTATTTTTCTGTTACATTAGAGAAGATATTAAGTCCAGGACAGGAATTTTCCTTGCTCTGATGATGTCACTTAGATCTCTACTGCACATTGAAAAAGGATAAAAAGACACACTTTTCACATTTCTTCAGGGGACTGGGATTGTCATTCTGTAACTAAATCAGAAATGGGCTGTTTCCTTTCCAAACACATTTGGTTCCAAATCTTTCACTTGCATAAAGCATTGTTCTATCCTCTGTGTTTTGTATGTTAAATTCATATCCAGTGTTTCTCTACTCTTTACTGTTGACTGAGTTACTCTGGAAATCCAGATAGACATAACAATGCCTAAAAGGCTGTGGAGAGTGCTCTAAGCAATAAAATAAAATCATGCAGTTCCTCAAAGTTCACAGAGACAGACTGGCCAAGACAGGAATTAGATTCTCATGAGCAATATTTGAAAAGCTTAACCAAGAGGGCCAGGCTTCTTGTAATCTCCAGAAAAAAAAATCTTCCTCTGTTTGCAGAAATTGCTCCTTTTTTNTTTGGGTTTTTTTGGGTTTTTTTTTTTTTTTTTTTTTTTTTTTTTTTTTTTTTTTTTTTTGGTGGGTTTGAAAGGATTGCTTTTCTTCATCAGACTTACTTGGCATGCAAAATAATCTGCCAGCTGCCTCATGTCTTCGCTGGGCACATATTACAAATCAGTTTGGATGCCACCTGTTTGATTACTCATCTAGTGATGCCAATTCCTATTTGCTTGAATGTGCTATGAATGAAATAAAGAGAAACATAATATATTTTGTTTTTCAAAAAATGAAGTTGAAGAAGTGGTAGTCAAAGACAGCTGATCAGAACTGAATATGTTATCTCACCAGTTAAATAACTATACTGAATTTCAAATGAGCCTGGAAGATTATACCTGAACTTCTGAAACCTCAAATACTATTTTGTATACCATGTCCTTTGTTTCTTCAGGAGTAGAATTTTTCAACACAATATGAAAAATGCCTGTGCATGTATTTGTAAATTGCTGTATATACTTTCATATTATTTATATATGTTTATGTCTAAGCGCAGATATCTTAAGATATCATAAATATGATAGTATTTTTGAACAATATTTGTTTGTACTCTTTCAAGTGAATTACTTGCAGTGTTATCAGCAAAAAGAAAGCATAGAGAAATATAAAAATAACCTACTTACATTCAAGTACATTATTAGAATAGGAAGGTAATAACTTTAAAAATCCCTCTTAACTGTAAAGGGAGCCTATATTTAATAGTTCAGGTGTAGATCCTTAGACTGCAGAAATTTAAAGTTAGGAAAATTAGGCTTATTATTTCTAGTAACAAAGGGTCCAAGGAAGACTGGACGTATTTTAAGAAAGAGATCTTGAAAGCCCAGGAGCAGGCTGGGCCTATATACCAAAGAGGAGCAGGCAGGGAAGAAGATTGGCCAGACTGAACAGGGAACATTTGCAGCAGCTCAGGAAGAAAAGGAGGGTGTATCACCTTTGGAAAAAGGAGCAGAAAACCCCGGGAGAGTTTAAGGATATCATTAGGTCAAGCAGAAAGAAAATAAAGGAGGCAAAAGCTAATTTACAACTTAATCTGGCAACTTCTTAAAGTGTTTTTATAAAGACACTATTGAAAAGAAGAGGGGCAAAGAGAACCTCCAAACTTTATTGGATGCAGAAGGGAATGTAATCACAAATATCAAGGAAGGGGCTGAGGTACTTAAAGCTTTCTTGTCCTAGAGTTTCAATCAAAGACAACTGGCAGAACCCTGAAAAAGTAGGCAGGGACAGGGAGCAGAATAGAGCCCCTGTAATCTGGGAGGAAGTCGTTAGTGACCTGCAGAGCCACTAAGGCACTGGCAAGTCTGTGGGGCTGGCCAGGAGTCCCCCACAAGTGCTCAGGGAGCCGGCAGAAGAGCTTGCTAAGCCTATCTCCATCTTTTATAATCACTCCTGGGCAGTCAGGAGGTCCCAGATGACTGGAGGTGCCAATAGGATACCCATGCCAAAGAAGGGCTGCAGGGAGGATGCAGTGAACTCCAGGCCTGTCAGCCTGACCTCAGGGCCCAGCGATGTTGTGGAGCAGATCTTTGTGAGTGGGATCATACGGCCCAGAGAGGACAGCCAAGGGGTTGGGCCCAGGCAGTGTGGGTTTAGGAAAGGCAGGCCCTGCCTGAGGAACTTGATGTCCTTTGAGGAGCAGGTGATCCGCCTCGGGTCTGAGGGAGAAGCTGTGGATGGAGTCTCCCTGGACTTGAGCAAAGCCTTTGACTCTGTCTCCTACAGCACAGTCCTGGAAAAGCTTTCAGCCCAGGGCTTGGGCAGGTGCACTCTTTGCTGGGTTAACTGTTGGGGTGGCTGGGCCCAGAGAGTGGTGGTGAATGGTGCCACATCCAGGTGGCGTCCGGTCACTAGTGGTGTCCCTTGGGCCCAGTCCTGTTCAGTATCTGTCCTGCTGATGTGGACAAGGGTATGGAGTGTACCCTCAGTAGTAAATCTGTGATGACACTGAGTTGGGTGGTGTGGAGGCCGGTGGGCCTGCTGGACAAGGAGCAAAAGGAGTCCTATGGTGCGATAAGTCCTAGGTTCCTTTCAGCTTCCCACAGAAGCTCTGTTGACTGAAACGCTTCCCCCAGAATGCTCTGTTTTGTTATGTTAATGTACCCCAGTTCTGCCTCCCTGGTTGGCTCCGTTGGCCACTACACCTCTTGTTACCTGATACACCCTCAGAGTTTCTCAATCGAACCCCCATTGTGCTGCTGGGATTTGTCTGAGACCTGGGTTGAGTACGGATGCATTAAAATCTCTCCTTGTAGAACCCCATGCGAAGGTCTTTCCTGCTCATTCCTCGTTGGACTGTTTCACCAGCTATCCGGTGTGTGTGTACGTGTGTGTGCAAGTGTGCTGGTTGCATCAAGATGCTTCCTTAGAGGCCCTTTTGGGAAGGTCGTGGTGTTTCACCATCCAGGACCACCACGACAGGGTGGGAGTGTCAATGTGCTGGAGGGTAGGGAGGCTTTGTGGGGGGACATGGACAGGCAGGATTGATGGTTCAAGGCTGAGTTTTAAGAAGAGCAAGGTCTGGGTCCTGCCCTGGTGTCCCAGCAAGGCCCTGCAGTGCTCCAGGCTGGGGGCAGAGTGGCTGGAAAGCTGCCCAGCGGGAAAGGCCCTGGGGGTGCTGGCCAACGACAGCGGCCGAACGTGAACTGGGGTGTGCCCAGCTGGACAAGGAGGCTGCTGGCCTCCTGGTCTTCTGTGTCAGCAATGGTGTGGCCAGCAGGACCAGGGCAGTGATTGTGCCTCTGTGCTGGGCACTGGGAAGGCTGGGTGGAAAGCTTGAGTACTGGCTGCAGATGTGTGCCCCTGTTAGGATGCGATTAGTGAGAGATGCCTCTGCCCGAATTAAGGTGCCAACGAGACCATCTACCAAAGTCAACAACAGGGATTTTATTTAACAATAAATGGGAGATAGAGAGAAATAGAAAAGAGGAGGGTGAG
>VZRQ01005767.1:126658-163901 GCA_013397975.1 Machaerirhynchus nigripectus | reverse complement strand
CCCATATAATGAAGACTGGAAAAGTAAATGCTCTTTAAGTAATACCCATAAAAATCTCATTGGCAGCCCTGAGGCTGCATGTACAGTTCAGTATTTTAAGAGGAAATTCAGTATAGTAGGGTAGGGTAGTACTATAGTATATTGTGATAGTAGAGCTGTACTAAAGGTGAAAGCTATTTTGAGACTAGGATGACTAATGAAATAATAACAGCACTGAGTCTAGCAGCTTCTTTTAACACATGCTACTGAACTTAGATATTTCACATCTGTATGACTTTCACGTTCTGCCAGCTGGGCACTAACTCAAACTGCTCATATAAAGGATAGACATTACATTTGTTGTTAGTGTCAGAGTTCTAGTTGAATTCTTATGAATTCCTACAGAAACATGTTACCTAGGTTGGCTCCTACACTGAAGTTTTAAATCTCCTTCCACGTTTAAAACTGAGCACAGATATTACCATCTTTTTGTGCAGCTTTCCTAAGGGTGCAGTTTTTACTATCACATTTGTCAGTCTGAGGCTCTGTGACCAGAGCTGTCTCTTTTCTATTGCATTTGATTTTCCTATTTTTCTTCTATTTATGTAATGTATACCCTGTGATGCAGGTTCTCCACTGGCTGAACTGTATTTTCTGTTGAAGTTTAACATGCCTGGACGATGTTCCAGTCCTTCAGATAGAACCTGCTAATCTTCCAGCAGCTTTGCTGCAGGGATGCCAGTGTATCATCTGCTCTAGACAGTGTAGGGTGTTGATTTTTTTAAATTTTTGAATCTTTTTAAAATCATTTGTCAGAAACCTCTAGTAAGTTTCAGTATTTCTTTCAGTGACCCTGGTTTCCGTGTTGTCTGCACTACCTGAAATTTCAGCCTGTAAGCGGTCTCTCTGTTTCCTTTCTGTGTCTTTTTTGGAGGGGTTATTGCATGGTCCTTGTGGTTTTATGATCATGTATTTTATAATTTTAATCTATCTTGTTATGGTTTCAATTTTGTTCTCTATTCTCAAGTAATAATGTAGGAGTCTTCATAACCTACTAGGTTCACTGATGCCTTACTGTGAACTTGGCATTTAATTTCCTGTTTGTATGCTGCCTTGTCTTGAAGCGCTATGATAGGCTGAGGTTTATGTTTTCTGTTTTATGTTGCCTTTTTGTGCTCTTCCTCCTTCCTCCTCTCCTTTTCCCTCTCCTATTTCCTTTTCCCTTGACTACAAGTTTTGGCATGATAATTTCTTCTGCTGCAAGTGTATGACCCCAAACAGAAGGTCTGTCCATCACCTTATTTTTTCTTCATAGTACATCATGAGCAATTTTAAAAGATCTTGTAATTTGCTGTCTTTTCTGCTCTGTATTGCTTTTTGATGCTTTTGGTGATGGGGGTGGGTTCTTGGGCCGGCTTTTTGCTGTCTTTTTGTTCTTTTCCTCTCTTACATGCCAAATTGTCCCTGAGAGTGCTCTGTTGGAGAGTTGCTGTCCATATTGTGTTTGTCTGTATCTCCTCATAATGGTAACATGAAGCTTTTGCACAATTTTTTCAATCTCCTGCAGCTTCATTCCAGTTTCTAAATGATGAGGATTTTAATCGGACAATTCTAGAATTCAGCTTTCTTGTATAATTCAGTACTGGTATTCCCCAGATTCTTGACCACAGTTGTTTTTCTTTTTTTTTTTAAAATAACCCTTTCATTAATTCCTGAGAGAATGTAAAATCCTAGAAGTCCTCTAAAAGCATGAACTGCCCATGTCTTGTCTTCCTATGTCAGGGTGCCATTGGAATATGTAGTCACCTTTAAAAGTAATGAGTGGAGTCTCAGGACATCATTCTGCCCTCCACAGATAAAGACCCCTTCTGCAGAGCAGTTTCAGAAATAAGGTTTTCCATTCATACAAATTACACTTTACATATTCTTTTCACTATGAAGACTATGTTTGAACCACTGGTCTTTTCACGTGAAGGATTTTTTTAATAGAAAAAAATCTTTATATTTGGACACTACTTGAATTTCCTCAAATCTATTCTATTTTGCCATGTTTGGACATGCTACAGAGCCCTGGTATCTGTGTGCTGCATAGACCACAGAAGCTTGAATTTAAGTGCACAGGAGATGTTTTTCTCCCAAAATTTTCAATGGAAACAGACTTACAGATTTCAAAGTTAAGACTGTGCATAGGACTTAGCCTGAATAGCAATGTAGGCTAAATACTTTGATCCTGAGGAAGAAGAAATTAAGTTCCCAACTTCATTCTTTAAGGGCAAGGATCTTAGCTGCTGCAACCAGTGCTAATCCATTTTTTAGATAGATAACTAAGGAATTTTTATAATTTCACAAAATTGTATTTTTCCTCCTTGTTGATGGGAGTCTCTCACTCTGTATCACACACAAAGATATTAATTTAAACGAGCTCATAGTGAGAAAACACAAAAAGAAGTAAGTATGTACTTGCAGGAAAGGTGAGACTAAGAAAGTAAGCAATTATATTTCCTTGAACAACAGAAATTTTATTAGAATAATAAAATTTTCTTATAAACATTTATTAGAAAAATCTGATATAAATATTTCTGTCTTAAACTTAAGTCTGAACTTTCTAGGTCAATATAAGTATCTGAATGTTCATGTTCATAGTCTTGTAATTTTGGAAACTTGTGCAATAGCAAACAATACAATTTGATTAATTGTTTTGTGTTTTGACAGTGTTAATTCATGTGAAGAAGCGTTACTTAGAGCCCTTCTGGGGATGTAACTGCATATTGTGAAATAGTTGGTGGCTGTTCTCACTTAGAAATTCCCTCCCTACCACTCTCACACTGATTTTTCTTCTCTCCACAGCTTGTCACCCTGGGCTGAGCTGGCACAATGGTCCAAGAGAGTACACCATACTTGAAAGAGACTGTGGAACTGACCCCATTTTAAAAGATTTGTATTGTTATGCTTTTGGCAAGCACAACATACTGGTGCCAAACACAAATGCTATCCCCTCAGCCAGATATTAAAGCTGCAGAATCAGGGAGCCAGATTTACTAGGATTTAGAAACATTGCCTTCATACAAGGAAAACATACAAGAGGGGTCATTAGGGAACTGAGCTTCTGGCACTTGAAATCAGGAGTATTGTGAGCTTGTAAACAAAGTAGTGTTGAGAAAGCCAGTATGTTCAGAAGAACATGTTGTTTGAAGTGGAAACTGTGGTACCAGTAATGCTATGTGATTTCAGATACATCAGTCAAAGCAGAGAGAAATCAAATAGGCTGCCAGTTAAAGAAGGAAATGTGGCAGAAACAACGGCTTAAAAACTAGGATACACAATGAGGGAAGCAAATCCAGCCCTAAGTGGAAGAAGTGGCATAGTACACTTACCAGAAGCTTGACAGAAGAAAGTTAATCCAGAGATTGTAACACCAAAACAAAAAATTTGTTGATAAAGTTGAAAGTTAAGTAGGCCTTCATGGTGGTGATGTGGTGTTATTCACTTCTTAAAAGGTAGAATATAATGAAGAAACTCCCTGCTTCATCGAACAACCTTATGAATCCACATGGACTGAAATTCAAAGCCTAAATCAGAGAAATGCATAATTTGGTTTGTAACTGCCCAGCAAAGATGGTAACACAGGTTTCAGTACCCTAAGACCATCAAAGAAGCAGCCAAATGAGGCAGTAGAATAATCATGGGCTGCCTTATTTGCCTATAGCGACGGGTCGAATACCATGAGACTGTAACACAGAGATCTCTCAGCAGATGGGTCTGGGGCAGTTGGCTGGGCAGAGCCCAGGAGGGCCTGCAGCCCATGAGCTGGGTCAGAGCAGCTTCCAGGGGCTGCCCCACAGCCTCACAGCTCAGGGATTGCTCTGCAGTGGCTGCTGCAGCATGCTCAGCATCAGTGTTCTTCTAGGAGCAACAGCAGTTCAGCTCCTCATAAAGGGGAACTGTGGAATAGAAGCACCTTGTTTAAAGGAATGAAATCTTCTTAGTTCACTTGAATTTTTTTTGTCACCACCACACTGGAAGCATTGGGCCAACACACTTACTTATGAAGAAAAGTGTGGGAAATGGCAACAGAAAACCCATATAGTAAGGAGAAAGTGACAAGGATAATGAAAGCAAGGAGATGCTCTGCAAAAAACTGATGTCCATATTAAAGGAATAGAAAGAATTGTATATTCTGGCAGGTGACATGTAAAAGCACAAGAAGAAAAAAAGAATTTTGAGAAGCATCTAGCAGAGGAATTCACAAGTAGCAACAAGTCTTTCTTCTAATGTATCAAAAACAGGAATTAAGCCAAAACTTGAAAGGCAAGGATGGTAATTGTGGTATGAAGAGAGCACTCAGAGGAAGATTTAGGCCATTGCAGAGGAGCTATGTTAATTATTTTCATCAGCACTCACTGCACAAGAAAGGGGGCAGATTCTGATCTAAAGCTGTCTTTGTGAGAGACTTCTCAGAGGACCCACGTGGAAAGAAAGTGGCTACAGAAGACTACACATGGAGCAAACAGAGCACACAAAAAGCAGCACATTACCAGGACAAGGTGATGTTCATGATAGAGTTCAGGAGGAATTCAAGCCTAAAAGAATTGAACGACTTCTAAACCATGACAGTGGTAAATTTCTCAAAGCTTCCTTTGCACCCAAGGACAACTGAAAATCTGAAGGCAACTTCCTAAAAGCTTTTTAAGAAGAGACCTGGGAAAGTACAAAATTCTTAAGCATTTCTTTAAGCATGATATCTGTGCCATGCAGATTAGCTATCAAGAACAGAGTTACTTAATATCTTGCTAAAATGATGTTTTTGTTGGCCTTTCTGAAGTCTTATCGACAGTTAAGTGGGTAACTGTGATGTGGTTCATGTGGCTTACTTGGTTTTTCCAAAAGGTGTCTGAGAAATATCTTATTAGAGGCTTTTAGGGAAACTTTGCACCATGTCATGAGAGGGAAGACCCTTCTGTGGCTAAATGCTTAGAAGACAGGAGTAAGTGGTCAATTTTCACAGTAGAAGGTTTTGTATGATCTATGCTAGAGCCTTTGCTGTTCAGCATGGCTATAAATTACTTTTAAAAGCATGCTAGCAGTGAGGTAATCAAGTTTGATGATATTAATTTATTCAGGGTAGTAAAACTTGGTGACTGAGCAATAAAATGACAGCTGAAATTCAGTGTAGATAAATGTTCAGTGATGTACATAAAGAGAAGAAATACTAATTTCACTTCCATGAGCTGCCTGGAATGAGAGTTAGGAGTTATGATCGATAGTCACACAGAAACAGCAGTGTTCAGTAGTGTTCAAAAGAGTAAATCAAATATTAGGAATCATTAGGAGAAGAATGAAGAACAGAAGAGAGACTGGTACTCTGCCATAGTGTAAATCTGTGGTTTTGCCCTACCTGTACTATGTTGTGCAGTTCTGGTCTTGTCCCTCCCTACCACCTCAAAAAAGTACAGGGGACCGAAGAACATTTAGTCAAGGCCAACTAGGATGGTCAGAAACATAGAATAACTTCCATATTAGAAATCACTTCAGCTACAACTCTTCAGGCTGAAAGGAGATATTCTCAATGACAAGGGGCAAACTGTGGAAAAAGGAACCAGGAAGAAACTAAATTATTAGTGGCAACAAATAGTTATAATCATAATAAAAAAATAGAGTTGAAGGAAAAGTCAGAGGGTAAAAACCATAAAAACAGGGAAACAGAGACAGTAAAGTAATAAGCAGAATACTTCTTGATAGCACATTGATAACACATCCAAAGACATGGTGAATGCTGCTCAGTAGTTCTGTGCACAGAGACTTAGCAAGGTGTATGACCACAACTCAACACTAAATATTGAAGAATTTCTTTTTTAATCTAATACAGTTAGTTTGATACTCATTTACATTTGCAATTTTTCAGCTATGGTATGTTTTAACTCATTTAACTGTTTTGTTGAAATGCAAATGGTAAGCACATATCTTTTCACATATTTCAGAGTCCAGCTCCACATGATGCTTTCAGCTGACCTCCTGGGACTCTAAACTAAATGAAACCCATAATTTCCAATTTACATCAGGAGCACAGCTATTTGAATTAATTTTTCTCTATAATCTTTATCAGTATTTGAAGAATACACCAGCTTAAAAACACACCAGTCAGCATCATAACAAATCTTTATTTTAATATTCTTCATTATTTAAATAATGAAAAGAAACCAATTCATCTATTTTCTTAAAACCCCATAGGGCTGAGTCAACCAGATAGTTTCCAACCAGTTCATAAATGCTGGTCTAATATAGACCAGTACTGGCTAAATTATGGTGGGCTGTGGTTAAAATCACTGCAGGTGTTCTACTTAATGAAGTGTTATTTAGGTGGCAGATGACCATGACATGTTGGGGTCATATGAGTCATCAGTACAGGAGAAGGAAGGTGTAAATGCCGAGCGAGCTGTGTGACATCGAAGGACGTGGAGGATTGCCCTTTACTAATGTAAATAGTAGTCTTTGCTACATTCAGCAACTGCTGACCGGAGTCAAAATGTACTTGCCAATGTACACGTGGAAAGCTCTGTATATTGCTTGTAGGTCACCCATATTTATTTTATAGGTATTTTAACAGCAAAGGCAGATGGGTTTACTGAATTTTCAAAAATCATATAGAAAACTAGGGACAAATTCAGTGTCAAACCCCCAAACTTTCTAATTCCAAATTCTCTTCAGAAGTGATGGAGAGAAGAAGACGGTGCAAAATCATCCCAGTTAAAAAGAAAACAATAATTTCGTATGCAGCTCTTAGTGGATGAGCACTCAACAATTGCAATTTTAGGAATGCCAGTAATTTCAAACAACGTGTTTTTTTTATTGAGAACATCTCCTATGTAACATGAATGGAGTAATATCACTTCTATGAGAAGAACAAATGATTTTGTAATAGCGTATGTCTGGACTCAGTTTCCAGGGATGCAGTCACCTTCACAGAAGCCTGATGCTGACTTTTTGTGGGGGAGGTTAGAACAACTGCAGGCTCATCTTCCATATGAGTTATCTCCTGGGCTGCCTAGGTCATTGGCACTGAACTTCATCATTATTTTAGTACCAAAGAAGCAACAAAAATGTGTTATCATTTTTGTGGACATGTAAGTAAAAGGAAATGAAAAATTACGGCAGTTTTTAAAGATCAGAGAAGTGTCAAGACATTACAGTTTTGATTTAATGCTTCATCATTAAAATGCCTGTTGCCTCCTATCCATCTAATCTTATTTCCTTCTCTTTTCTTGTTAATATTTGTTCTTTTCACTGGCTTTGCATGTCTTAAACGTGTCTGTTCTTCTGTTTTATACATCCCATTGCAACACCTCTGTCCTCATTATCCTACATACTTTGTCAGTGTTTGAGTTCCCCAGCTGTCTTTTTTCACTCCCGATGATTTGTCAGAGGTAAAAGAAAGTATAGTCTTCAAAGACATTGGATACAAAATTGTAATACCCTTCCACTTCAGTCAGTGTTATTGTCTGGTTTTTCTGGGGCTTGTAGCTTGGCAAAGTATGAATGCCTCTCTAGGGAACTTCAGCAAGTGAAAGTGCTGATTTTCAAGTTCTTTTTTTCAAAGGATGTAGATAACTGATTTTTTAAAATGAAATAACTGAGAGTCCATATGAAGTAAGCAAGCTGTTATCCCCCACCTAATTCTTGAAAATCACAAGTTCATCTGAAACACTGACTCTCTCTTTTTATCCTTTGATTTAATTCTGAAGATGACACTTAATCCAGAAAAGATCAGCCCACATAATCAAGCTGAAAATGGTCTTGTAATGGAAAAAGTTAGGCAATCTTAACAGCAGGTGTCAGTGTGAACTGTGCCTTTCTAATTAAGGGTGAAACCAATCTGATTAAGAAGTTTCAGCACCATCATATAATACTCTCAGTTGTGGATCTTAAAAGCTCTTTTATTATTCAAAAGTGCTTTCCAAATGCTGTTCTTTCACATGTCAAATAGTTACAATATCATAATCAGGCTATTTTTCTGTCTTTCCAGCAATTTTCACTAGCAGCAGTACCACAATAAAAACCTTGAAATCACACCTCTGAAAGCAGCAACCATAATAGTAAATATCTGCTGTTATATACTATCTACTGAATTTGGTTTATAGAAGAATCTGATAAATAAGTGATAAGGTGGATTGAAAAGGCAGACTAAACTATGAAAAGACAAAATACAATTTTGAAGAGATTTAAAGAACTGTATAGTCAGTGAAAAAAAAAACAAACTCTAGTGTAGAAAGTCACGGAGGCATGTAGTAATAAAAATCAATTGTCTGCAGAGCTGGCTGAACAAGCTGTAAGACCTTAATGAAAGGAATTAAACTAGAATTACGTGGAAACTAGTAAAGTGGGGGGGTTAATGTGGAAGAAATGAACACTTTCATCATGAAATCCATTTAGGTATTCCTTCTTCCCTTCTGCCTTTAGCCAATACCTTTGCTCACCCATACCTGTGCTAGGTGTGAAAAGATATTTTGTATTTTTGAAGATCTTTGGAGTGCCTACCTATATTTCTTCTCCAGCACAGATATTCCAACTACTGCACTGTTGGGATATTTAGTCCTATTTTTTTTCTCTGAGAGGCATAGAAATTTTTAATCAACGTGATTTTTTAACAGTGTGGTTTATGTGGAAGCTGAGGATAACCACTGATGAGACATCGGTAGATTTATTCTATGACTAGATATGAGATAAAAAACTTAGCCAATCTAGAAGATGTATGTAAGATAATTATTCCTTTTAAAGTTCTGATATATATGTATGTGTGTGTGTGTGTATTTTTATATACATATGTATATATGAATTTATGCAGATGAGCAATGAGCAAGGCTGAAAGGCAGCCAGGTTCTCCCAGCTGAGAACTCCCCCAGCTGCCTGCTTTGGCTGGCACCTACTGCACTCTGCTCCTGTGTCACAGAGCTGCAAGAACCTTGTCCTTCAGCTGTACTCAGTCAGTGCACATAAAGAAGCTTTCACTAGGATTTAGAACAGTGGGAGTCTGTCCTGAGAATCAGTGACCCGTAACTGCCTCCATCATTCAGCCTCCCCTGCAACCCCAAAAACTTTCCATCTTTTTGGCTGCCTGTTTTGTGTGGCTCCCATGGTGTACTGCCTGAGTGACTCCAGAATGGGAATATATTATCTTCCTGATCGCTGTAAGGTAGAAAAGCTCTGCTATACTGCTCATATTACACATGGGGAGTTAAGGCCATGCTGTGTGTCTACGGACTTTGAAATCTGTGTTTGAATTCAAAGAACCAAATTGGTTGAAGCTATGTCTGTATGGCCTGGAGGAGCTCAGGTACAAGCCAGTTCTGATCTCTACCTCAGATTTCCTTTTTGGAGAGGCATCTTGGTTTTCCAGATGGGAAGCAAAGTGATAATCAACCTGCAGGCAGTCCCCAGGGAATTTTGACTCTGGCCCCAAGTGACAAGGCAGTGTAAATACAGCAGAGAATTAAAAGCCAGAGTCATTACAGTAATTAGGTGTCCATAACTTCAGCACAGCACAACTAAATTTTATGAGATATGGATGCAAGAGTGGAATCCAAAGCCCAGTATTTGGGGACTAGACAAAGTTAGGGTAACCCAGAAATATCATGTTCTGAGGAGTCATTTGAAATTATCTCAAAGGTACTGGTAGCATGTAGGTCTGTCTGAAAACTCATTCTATTTGGGACTTGCATGTCTATACCAAGACTGCAAGGTAAGAATCTAGATTTCCTCTGAAAGTACATTACAAGTAGGAAGGGAACAAAGTAAACTCCTGTTGTACTGTACCTTCTATCCCAATGGGTAGAGCATTCAACCTGCAAATGGGAACCTCTGGCCCTTCCACGTTGTCTCTCTTCAGCTGGAAGTATCTAAAATCATCTTCTCTTTGGGGCTGCCTTTACCATTAGGGTAGCTGATGGTCTGCTTTGAGGCATCATCTTATTACAGGCTTAAACAGATTGTACTGGAGGCAGAGAGAAGCAGCATAATCCTGTAGCCTAACAGTTTAGACATTATGGACTGGGCTGTGAACAATTGGTCCAAAACATGATAGGAACTCTGCAGAAGCAAGATGTTCTGCTCTCTTGGCTTCCAGGACTTCAGGTGGTGGGCACTCATTTCTGGTTACTTATAGCATTGAATATTGGCATATTCTACCTTTAAATGTAACTCCAACCTGACATACTGCATGGGATTAATCAGTTTACAGGAAAAACAATCTGCACCTCAAATAGTTTCTGAATTTAGTTGAATTCTGTGTTGCATCTGTTGCAGTGGGATTAAAATAAAAGGGGAAGGAGGCTTGTTTAAAAAAAAAAAAAAAGGGAAAAACCTCATCCTTATGGATTTGGTTATCAAAAGTGATTCTAACTGAATGAAACCTTATTGACTTGGTCTTTACCTTCCTTAAGCATCCTACTTGCCCTGAGCACTACTGAGAAAGGGAGAGAAGTATGTCTATACCAGCAAATAAAACCCTTCCCAAGAATATTCCCAGGCCCAGAAGCCAACTGGCATGGACTGACTCACAAGCACCCCAGTAAACAAACACAGCCACCCTCCAGAGCAGGCTGACTGGATGCAAATCCTTCGGTGCTAATGGTCTGTGGGATGTGGTAATTCCATGCCTGGGAATTGCTTGGGAGACAGCTAGTTGGTACAGGCCAAAAGAATGTTGGGGACTGTTCTACTCATTTCAGACCAGTCATATTCCAGTGTCTGGGAACACCCAAAAGTACTGTTTAATTCACTGGCATAGACATAGCCTTAGGTTCACTGGTGTATTCCACAAATTCTTTCCAACTGCTCAGAGATGATAAAGACTGGTAATATTGGTGAGGAAATATTAAAAATTAAATCTTGATTCAAATGCCTGCTTTGTTGTGAACCTTTTTACTTTTGAGAAATACAAATTTATAATTTGGTTCTGCATTTTTAGTGGTGTAGTATTTTTCTTGTTAGTGTAGCAAACCTTTTAACAGCTCATAGTAATATAAAATAGCTTGAAGATGTCTACAGGTTTTAGAATTAATTTTGTGGCCTTTAGGGCAAATTTAGGAGTAGACAACTAAATCTGAAGTGTTTTGTGTGATTCTGGATATATAAAAGCAGTCTTCTGTACAGAGTCTTCTCTCTCCAACACCTATTGTTTTCTTTGATAAGTTATTTATTTAGAAGTTATTATGATTTTAAAACTATCATCTGAGAAAACAGCTCTAAAAGACTTTCAGGTTTTGCAAACACTGCTTCATTTTCTTGTGCAATAACCTGTGCTTATTATGTAGGAATTGAGTTAAATTATAACTGTGTTCCATATTAACTTGGTACAAAAAAAGTAAAGCAATGGTTAAATGTGAACAGAAATTGCCTATTTGAATTATCTTAATTTGTTCATTATCACATTTTTAAGTCTTCTAATTCCTACTTCCTACTGCCCACTAAACTTTTTGTGCATTAGTTACGAAGAAATAGATAAACCACCCTGAATTAAAAAACATACTTGTAAGCATGCAACACATGAAAAATAACTGTTTAGCCTTTGCATTGAATTTAACTAATTTTACCAATTCTTTCAGTCCTTTGATTGCAAATCTTGTATGAGAGAAAAGAAGTTGAGGTTTTTACTCCATCATATATTCTTTTTTCTTGGAAAAGAAAATCAACTCAGCAAAACGAACACATAAAAAACTCAGCTTTAACCTGAACAAAATGGTTCCCTTTTTCTCCAGGTTATTTATTCATTCAAGTATCTTTATCTGGGTTGCTCCTTATTTACAGAACTAATTTAAATCCCCTGATTCCACAAAAGGTCAGACAAAAGCTTCTGTCACAGCCCTAATGCCCTTCATGAGTCTCTTTGTACTTTTATGGAAGATTTTTCGAATCATGATGGTAAAGGAGCAAGGCCCTAAGAGGATCACTCTGAGAATCCTGTGGTCAGTATGTTATCTCACTTTTTTGTGATGAAGTTATGTTTGCATATTTCAAAGACAAACATTTGCAGAAAATTAGCACATAAAACTGTGGTGAGGCAACATAAAGAAGTCAGGACAGAAAGAAAATGGCAGCTTATACTACAGCATATTCTTAAAAGGCCTTCTGGTATCCAACTAATAGAACAGATCTGCAGTATTAGTGGTGCCATTGTTTATACAAGGTTGCATATACTAACAGAGAAAGGATGGAGTAAATTTGAATTAATACAGGCATTTTCATTATAAAAGAAAAAATAAAGCTAAATAAGCAAGCAGTAAAAAACGTTATTCTTCAGTTGTGCTATATTTTACCATCGACTGAAAAAATGTGATTTTAAAACTTTTGTTTTGCTTTGTTTCAGCGTCACTAATTCATTTAAATCCTTCCTTCTTCTACAAACAGCATAATCTCTGTGCTGTGATAGGATATTCTGGTTCTACTCCAAAATATTGTGAGTCTATTAACATAAACGTAGTAAAAAAGGACATAGAAATATGTAGCAAACAAAACTGGGAATGATGGTCAGAAGAGTCAGGTTTTAGATGTTTTATCTAGATCTGAATTGTCATTGAACCACCTATTCTAAAATAAATGTCCACAAGTGTAGGTTGAGAAAATGTGCTGCATGAAGTTTTTCTGTGTTATTTTATTGCAGTAAACATGCATAAATAAAATATTGTGATTGCCAGTTTTCATGAGCAAAGCAGTTCAATAAATAGATCTTTAGGACTGGGGGTAACTCAAGGTAAATAGATTTGTTTAATGTACACCATGAGCAGAAGACTGCAGTCCATGTCCTCAATGTGTAAAACCTGTGAAGTTTGGTGTTTTCTTGTAGTCCTCTGACTCCAGGAACTGGTATGTTAAACAAAATCACCAAATATATGGAAATCATGGCACAGAGATGAGTTTGCAGCATTAGAAATTTGTGTCACTTACTCATGTGTTGCCACATCCCAAACCAGCTCTATCCATTCTAGCTACGTGGTCATGTTATATCTCCTCAGTCTAGGGAGCTTCAATGAATGCCAAAAAGTTGTGGCATGTTCTCTCATCTTCCCACTTAATTTCAAATGCAAGTGAAGGTTGAGTGGTTGGTGCTAGTTGGCTGGGTTAGAGTGTGTGGGATCTGTGGTTTGCTGCAGTTTGTAGTTGACAGTCTTCTCCAGGGGAGCTGAGTAACACAGACAGCGTGCATCTGAGCCAGCTGCAGCTTTCTGCTTTTAATCACAGCTGATGGACAGTTAACTGCAGAGATTTAACAGTGGAAGTAGCCAATGTTGGGGAAAGTCCAGGGACTATAAAAGCAAAGAAATAAAGAACGTTTAAAAAAATCTTTTTATAGGGTGAGATGAAGGAAGTACAATTTTCTCTTTAAATTTAGGGAAATTTGATCTGAATTGATCTCTTACTCACGGAAATAATTTATACGCCACATGTCTCTAAAAGGTCAGGCAAAATCGTCTTTCACAAACTTGATAGTTCTCATAAGTTACTATGCATTTTCATGTCTGCACAGATTGTTGTTGACTCAATATGACACATCCGAAAAAACCTCCCCAGTCTATTAAAACCAGGGGAGGGACAGAGAAATACAGTTTCTTTAATGCACAAAATCTGACTAAAAACGGAACAGGCATGAAAAGGACTTGATGCAGAAGCTGTAGGATATTTTCTAATCTTGAAAAGGTACCTGATGGAAATTACCTACTGATGAAGTGTTGCCAGACAAGAAAAGATCTGAGGATTAGCACTGCAGCTGGAGGATTGGTGAAAGAGTGATATGAAAATAGAGGGCAGAGGAAGGGAGAGAGGAGGCTGTGCAGGCATTTTAGATTTACAGACACCTATTAAATAGATTCACATAGAGTAGAGATGCATGAATGGGTTGTATGACCCAAAAACCCATATGTCATAGGTCAAAATGAAGGAAGAGATCACTAGTGGAGGAGGAACCAAAAAAACAGGTGTAAATCACTGAAAAGAGTGGGAAAAGAACAGACAGAAATAGAAGACTTATTTTCTGGAAAGAACAGGAGTTACTGCTAGGAAAGGGTGGAAATGAAGATAGCCAGGGAACACAGCAGGAGACATAACAATGTAATATAGGAGACCGTGAATTACAGAAATATAAACTTATTGGTTGGAGTGACTTCTGAAAATCATCCAGTCCACTTGAATAGTTAGTTGAATGAGGATTTTTCAGCAGATGAACAGGTCAGAAATTGCTTTGTCTATCTCAGTCTTGAAAACCTCCAAAGATGAAATCTGTCTCTCTGTTGTGGTGCTGTACCACACTTAGCAAAGACATTTTTTGTAATGTCCTATTGGAACTTCTCTGACTGCACATTGCTGCTATGGCATCTTGCAAAACTGTCTGCAACTAAAAATTTGTCATCACAGTATTGCCCCTTCAGGTAGTTGCAGGCCACTGTTAGCTCATACCATATTTTGTTCTTCACCAAGCCAAACAAGTTTCTCCTCACCTACGTGAGGAACTATGCCTGTAGCTTGTCAAGTTTGGAATAGCTTCCAAGATGGAGATTCCACCAACTTGAGTGGGCATCTTGGTTCAGTGTTGGACCACTCTTCCAGTGAAAACATTTTTTTTAAGTTTCAATAGAAATGTCTCTTGTTGCCACTCAGGACCATTGCCTCATACTTTTTTTTATGGCATATCAAGAAGAAACTGCCCCTGTGATCTTATAATAGCAGAATAGTCCATATTAAACTTCCCTTGTGCAGGTTGAATCAACAGGGCTCCCTCACCTCTTTGGTGGTATGTGCTCCACCCTCCTGGTTATTTTGGTAGCTCTCCAGTGGGTTCCATTCTGGAATGTCTGATGTATCAGTAGACATACCAAAAAGAACCTGGTATTCTGTTACTGGGAAGCCCTAAACTGAACATCAGCTACAGCCACTTAATTACAACACTGGGGGGCTGGTGGACCTATAGCACAAAGGAAACCCCTTGGTGGGACCATCCCTAGGGATAAGAGATCCTCCCCAGCTTATGGTGACTGAAAAGGCCTCTCCCAGGATGCTTTGTCTCATTAGGTAAATGTACCCCACTTCTGCTTCCCCGGTTGGCCAGTTGGCTTCCCTGCCCCCTTCTACCCTATACGTTCCTGATCCAGAAACTTCTCCCTTCCCCATTCCCCCATTGGCCCTTGTTCCTTTGCCACTGCCTCAGTTTCCCCATGGCTCCGGTACCCCAGTCCCACCTATGTACCACCCCCATACCCTCACACCATTGGTCCCTGATGCTTTCCCCGCCCCTGTATAGAAGCTTGGACACACCTCCCCATTACTCTGTGTCTTTTCTGTCACTGGGAACCTTCACATGCGTGGCCGAATAAACCTCTACTGTGGAACTCTATACGAGGACCCTTCCTGCATCTTTGCCATTGATTTGTCACAGAAGCTATCTGGTGCACGTGTGTTTGTGTGAGTGCAGTGGCTTGCTGAGCGACTTTCTGCTGGAGTAGTTTTGGGAGGTCGTGGCACCCCACCAGAGTACCCCCCAAAACTGACAAAACATAAAGGAGAAAAACCCATTTCAATTTACTTGCTGGCTACACTTTTCCCAATACAGCTGTCATGGTTTAATCCCAGCTGGCAACGAAGCCCCATGCAGCCGCCCACTCCCCGATGGAAGAGAATGAGAGGAGAATTAGAAGTGTAAAAATGAGGAAAACTGGTGGGTTGAGATAAAGATTTAATAGGTAAAGAAAGTCATGCATGCAAGCAAAGCAACACAAGGGATTCATTCACCACTCCCCATGGGCAGGCAGGTGTTCAGCCATTCCCAGGAGCGCAGGACCCAATCACAAGTAATGGTGACAGCATCACGCTGAAAGTCCCCCTCCTTTCTTCTTACCTCCACTTCATGTGCTGAGCATGACATAGTGTGGTGTGGTATGGTGTGGTATGGTGTATGGTATGGTATATGTCCCCACCACAAACATAAATTAAAAAAAAACAAACCCAAACAAAAAAAAAACCCAAAACCCCAAACCAAAAAACAAACCCAAAAAACAACAACAAAAAAAAGTACCAAAAAAAACCCCACAAAAAAACCTCCACCGGATTCTAAGGGCTGGTTTTAGAGGGAGGTTTTGGTTATGAGGGTTCAGTCACAGTCACTGAGAATTTTTTTATGAGGAATCTGAAAATGGACTTAAGTGTTGCAGTGCTGTTCTTCTGCCCAGCTAAGAGGAGTTTTAAAACACAAGCTTTAAGCTGTTCTCATATTTACAGCATTGTTTAAAGTGTAGTGCAGCTGTACATAAATTACTTCACATTTTGGAAGCAGCCTGGCTGCAGCACAAGGTTGCTTTGCTTATGCAGTTCAACCTGATGTTTAGAAATTGCTTGCACAGCAGGGGAAGACTGACATGGAGATTCATGTTAATTTCCACACTTGGCAAAGGTACAGAGGAAAAAGAAAAATCAGTAAAATAAAAGCACTGTAGTGGTGAGAAGAGCTAAAATTAAATCATAACATCTCATCTAATCGCCTTCCATTCTTTTTCAGCAGATTTAAAGTATTTAATACCTTGATGTAATACTGTAATTGCACGGGGAATTACAAAATAAAACAGAGATTGAGGCTAACAAATAAATGCCTTACAAAATGGGTGCTTCATTACTTATGTTCCAGTCCTTCTCTGCACTCCCATCAGATTTGAAACATTTGAGTTCCACAGTGGAATACAGAGATACTCAGTATCTCTGCAGTACCTTTCCCAGTGTGTTCTGTGCTCCATTTGCCTGTTGGTTCATGTATGATAAATATGTGCAAGACCCTGTTTTCAACCATAAGCACAAAGAACAAAAGTTCTCAGAGCAAAAAATTCTGCCATTAGACTTTAAGAAGGCATCTTGCACTTTAGACTGTTGTATTTAATTTGATGGGTATTTTTCCACTGCAATGGAGTTAGAACTAGATGATTTTTAAGGCCCCTTCCAACACAACCAATTCTATGATTCTATGATTCAGTGATATTCTAGTCCTGGTTTGCATTCTTGATGCTCCCAAATATGTGACATCAACACATTTCATGCTGCTTGTGTCGTGATTGTTAAAGAAAAACAGTAACCAAAACCAATGGGAAGCACAGGCACTGATGGAGTCTCCCCCAGCACTGATGTTTTACCTCCTTAACCATACACCTACCAGGGGGAGAAAACTGTTAGGGAAGAAAATGGCTGTTCAGCTAAGGGGCAATGCTGACAGAATAACAAATACCTGGGAAATGACCATAATTAAATTTAATACGGGAATTTAGGGCCAGGATTCTGACTGTTGGAGGAATATTATTTTGGACCTGCATTTCAGCCAAAGTAACGGAGTGTGAAAAAAAAGACAACTGCATTTCAAATTATACTGTTCAGTTCATGTGGTAGAACTCTGGACTTACTGTAATACAAAAGGCACTTTAAAAAAAGCTTTTTGGCATTTCCACGTCAGTTTTAATTCGTATAAATACAAATATAACACTACCTCATTGAAACTGGCTGGTTTTTGTCTTAAAACAATAAATTTAGCTTCATTCATGAAAGGGGGTAGGCAAGGTGGGCTTACAATAGTCTTTATTTTCTCTGGAAAAAGGGTGAGTACTTTTTCCACGTCTGTCTCAGACACAGCATGGTTGTTCCTTTCCAGAGAAAACTGTGTTTTGGGGAAAAGCTAATCAGATTATCACTCATTTTTCAGAGCAAGCCATTTGGGTAAAATGCCCAAAGGTATCCAGACTGGGGCCAATTTTTCCTGAAAGTAGTTAATATGACACTTTCTTAAAAGGCATAGAATTAAATTGCTACAAAAGGAAACTATTATATCAGTTGAAACTGTTAATATATAGTCATAATCTTTTATCACTTTACACATGTAGTTGTGTCATTGATTTTTAAACAGTGCACTGGGAAAACTGAATCAGGGTTCTCTTTTTAATAAAACTAAGTGAACCTTCAGGGTTTAACATCTCCATATAAATAAATCTTATGTGTTACATCACACTTTGGAACCTCATGTCAAAAAAATCTGTTTTATTGCACTGTAAAGCATGCAAATATTACTGAGATTGCTGTTCTATAAATGCTTGGAACGTAAGTTTCTCAGTTTCAGATGTAAAGAAGAAATTCATTGCCTTTGGTAGGAGTGGTTAGCCACTATTAAGAGCCTGTCCTCATTAGGAAGAGAGGTGGAGAATAGCCCAATAGTGACAATCCTGGTAATTTACAGGAATATATGCAGCATCCTGTTTTCTAGGAAAAAGTCAAAATAATCACTATGAGGCAGCACCTTTGTTCAAAAACCAAAATCTGCCTGGCTTTCCAGAAATTTTTTCCCAAACAGCTCTGCACGTCTTGCTCGCAGAGGTATGCCCTTGACATCCCTTGCCTTCTTCTGGGTTTCTACTCGCCTCATATGTATGCATTGGTAATCAGTCTCACAGCCCCCCAGGGACCTCCTCCATCTCTCTCATCTTCTTGAATTGCAACCTCTTTAGTTAGTTACTTAGTTACCACTCCCCAAAGGGGCCCTTACTTGCTCCTTCCAGTTAGGCTGCTGAAAAGCCAGTTTCTACTGCCCTTTTGATTTTGCTTGTCTCTAAGTTAGAGAAAGCATCTCTTCTCAGCATCCAAAGTGCCAAAATTTTGCATTTTTAAAAACTAGCATGTGACCTATTGTTTATTTTTCTCATGTTTGCTTTGGAGTAATTGTTAGCCCAGTCCTAACTAAGCACTGGAGCAGGATGGTGGTAGAGCACCCATTCTTTCCCCGTTTTTGTGAGTGCTATCCAACTAATTTATTGGGCTGTGTGGTGAGTACGCCAGCTCCACAGCTGCAGAGCTTTCTTCATCAGCCACAGCAATAACTGAGCATTTGCCAGGAAGGAGGAGGAAGTTAAAGAAAAAGGGCTGGACACACCTCAGAAGGATGGGTCCATTGACATGTCAAATGAAGCAGCCCACAGAAGGCTCTGATCCAGGGTGTACCTGGAAATATGGAAATTGGAGAATATCCCTATGAAACACTGCCCTACCCTTGATCAGTTTCTGATGCTATGTCCCTAAGCAACCACCTTGATCTTCTGTCATGGGGCTCGATGGATTTTTGATCTGTCTGATTATGTCAATCCCAGTATTCATTTAGGAGCGGGAAAATAGGGTGGATTGCATCTGGAAGATACCACCAGATGCACTCAAAGTAGAAAGTAAGTGAACTAACCTTTGAAATCACTTATGAGAAAATGTTATCCTTCTTCATCCCCTGCAGTATTGAAGTCCAGTGAAGCAAAATACTCAAGTTTTTAATGTACAATCAATGACATGTTAGGAGAGGTTTTAAGTTGATTGTCTTTAAGTGGTGTGTTTGATGGTGTCATGTCTTTGTAGATATGTAATCTGGATTACAAACAGTGGTTGAGATGACTCTGGAAATTACTGAGTGAAAATTGCTATCTAGTGCTCTGCAGGATATTAATTAGGTAATCCTAAGTAGCACCTTTGCATTTGAAACTCTCTTACAGATACATAGGGAATGTGAACAAATTATTAGGACAAAGGAAATTGCCATGTTGAATTATCTGTGTGCATTCTCTTACTTCAAGTAAAAGTGAAGTAGCCTGTCCCTTAATTGAGAGAAAAAACACCTAAGATTATATTGCATTTGCAGGAGAGGAAGGATGTGGACATGGTTACCTCACAAGAGCTGACACACAGCAATTCATTACCCCATGGTACCTTCTTGGTGTGTCAAAGCCTTATGGCTTCAAACTGATATTTTCTTACATTTTGCTCATTAATTCTCTGCATTGAACAGACCATCTATTTATTTCTTGAAGTCACCGAGAGAGACAAAAAAAATTTATGATCTCTTGCAATTTTGACTGCTGGAAGAATTGCAAGTGTAATTATTTCGTTTATGATGAAACTTGCAGCAAAACTGACCTATTACTACTTTGACAAGGTATGATTTCTGTAAAGCTTGTGTCCACCAGTGCCAGCATGTATTTAGTTCTCTATTTAGCTGCATTTCGTTTTTATTCAGCATTTTATTTGCCTAAAATATTTTTAAATTTTTTTTCAGTACCCTACAAGTATGATGCACAAAATTAGTCAAGGTCACAGTAAGTCCAGGTTTTGAAACCTTTTCAAATAAAAGTTGAAGCTGCAGAGAATAAATACTCATAATAAAAGCTTCCAGGCAGAAGATACTGTAGTGACACTACCATGCCAAAGCAGTGATTATTTTGTAGGTGGTCAAAGTACCACTCATATCTAAGAAGCTCCTGATTAAAAAGAAAGTTGACACATCCTCAGCCCCCGGATCTTACCATATTGTCACATTAACATTGCCATAAATAACACTCCTGGCACACAATTTCATATTAATATTACTTTATGCTTATATCAAGGGCAGGAACGAAGGCAATGAATTAAGAGTACCTTTATTAATTAGTGTCAGGAGGAGTGACAGACTGCTTAGTGGTGGAGAACATGATATTGAATAGTAAACTTTTGTCTTTTATTATGGTTCATGTTTCTAACAAAATAATCAAGAAAAGAATCAGGAGAGCAGGAAAAAATAATCTACAAACTCAGACCAAAGCTGCAAAGACACCTCAGCAGGAGAAAACAAGCAGCAAACACAGAATTATCTCTATGGATGGATCAGCAAGCAGAAGCCAGAAAAAGGGCTGCCCAACAGGCTCAACACAAGGACTCATTGACCCCATGTCATTGCAAGGCCACTTTTTATTATTTAATAATTCAATATTGTTGAATCTTGGAAAGGTCATGAGAGACATAGCACCAGGGGGACCTCGACAGTCTGGAGAGCTGGGCCAACAGGAACATAATGAGGTTCAACAAAAGGAAATGCAAAACCCTAACCTGGGGGAAGAATAACCCATGCACTAGTGCACCCCGGAAGGAGACTGCCTGGGAAGCAGCTTTTCAGAGAAGGGTCTGGGAATGCTGGTGGACAAAATGCTCATGAGCCAGCAAAGTGCTCCTGCAGCAGGGAAGTCCAGCAGCATCCTGGAATGCACTAAGAACACCATCAGCAGGTCAGGAGAGCTGATTGCTCCCCTCTGCTGAGCACCAGTGAGAGCAACCAAGGAGTGCTGTGTCCAGTCCCAGATTCCCCAGTACAGAGAGACATGGACATACAAGAGTGAGTGCAGTGAAGGCCTACAAAAATGATTAAGAAATTCAGTGAAGTGCTAAAAAATAATCAAGGATTTGGAGCATGTGACACAGAAAGAGAGACTGAGAGAGCTGGGATTGTTTGGTCTGAAGAAGAGAAGGCTCAGGGATATCATATCAATGTGCATAAATAGCTGATGATTGGGAGTAAAGAATATGGAGCCAGAGTCTTCTTAGTGGTGCCTAATGAAATTACAAGAGGCAATGGAACAAGAAGAAATAAAGGAAACTTCCCTTGAACATAAGAAAATATTTTTTACTGTGGGAGTAGTGGAACCTCGGAAGTGATTTCCCAGAAAAGTTGTAGAGTTTAAGATACTCAGAAGCCAATGGGACACTGTCCTGAATAACTTGTTCTAGTTGTCCCTGCTTTGGGGGAAGGAGGGCAGGAGGTTTGAGAAGGTGAGGTCTCTTCCCACCACAAACAAAGAACTAATGAATAATAGCGTAGATGAAGGCTTAGAAGTTGCTTAAGAAAAATTATCTGAAAGACACTATAAGCTTTAAAAAGACTCTGATGCTATGCTGAAGATACCAAATAAGTTGTAGCCTCAATTAAACAGTTTACAAAGGGCTTTGCAGAGCAAAAATTTAATTAAAAAACAGATTTAAGCAGCACAGGGTTAACTGTATTCTCCTACTAAAAGATTCTGACATGTTGAATAATTACAAGGACCACCATGTATCCAGTTCTGTGAAATGAAACTTACATTATGTATGTTGTTTTTCTATACCTGTTTAGAATCCTGGGGAAATAAATAACTGTGACATGTGAAGCCATGATAAACATGAATGGGGAACATACAAAATGGGTGTTTATTGAAAATTTGGTGTAATTGTAAATGTTAAGTCAAAATGTGTTAAAACATGAGATAATGTCTTCTTACTGAGTAAATGTTCAGCCTGTTGAGTAGGAGATTCTTAAACAGTCTTCACTCTAAGGATCATAACAAGAACAGTTGAAGACTCATATTTTGTAAAGGAGATATAAATGGGAGATGAACCAAATGTAATTGCTATTGGCATGTTTCATGCAATTACAGGGGAAAACATGATTAATAGCAATGAAATTTATGGTTGATTAAAAATAAAACATAATGCCTAGAGAGAGGCCACAGATAAAGCTAAAGGCATTAATATGAAAACAGGCATCTGCAAGTAAAAATCTGTAGCAGTGGTAAGCCTAAATATAGTTCCTCTTAATTGTGGGGAATAAATATTACCTCTGAAGTTGTGGGAAAAGAGAATCTTGTTTAAAAGAGAAAGCACATTTGTTCAATGCACCAAAAGACTAATTGCTGCTAGAAATCTGTTCGTTTTGCTACTCGCACAGTAATGATCCTAGCGTATACAAAAGGAGCATTTCAGGCAAATTGAGACAGACATCGAGCATAAGCTCAAGGTGACTTGGCACTGTGTTCCTCGTATCACCACCCACCAGTCAGTTACTGGTGCAGCAGACTTTCTGGACACCGTGATTGGATAGGGCCTGAAGAGTGGGGTGCTACAGAATGCCCTGCATCTTAAAGAATGCAGCTGTCATTTTCATTTTCTACATGCAAAGGAGCTTAGGGACTGAAACCCACCACTGTCTTTAGACACTGGTGGAGGGAGAGCATGAGATTTCCACTATTTGCAAATTAGGTGCATCTGCTTACAGAAATTATGGGAATTCTTTACATTGTTTGGGAAAGGAAGGGTATGAAGTATATATTTAAGCTTCTATAATGAAACACATAAGAGTCTTCTTCAAGCAACCTCTGAACCTGAAGTGTGTGAGACAGACTTGGTGATGAAGATAGTGTGTAAATGTGGGTTGAATATAAGCACTGGACTAAAATAATGCTCATAAATGATGTATCCAATCTAGTATGCCATAAATGTACATACTCAACATCTGAAACTGGCCAAACTGAGTAAAATAAAGGGAAATTAGAAATGTGGCCTGAGGCAAGTTGCTTTCTTTCATCTGCTTTAGAAATGTCCGACTAAAGGAGAAAAAGAGCTAAAGCAACCAGGCATCCTAACATTTTTCCCTATTTACATCTATTTAAATTATGTCTCATTGCTAGAATTAAAAAAAAAAATCGTGATATTTTTACAACTCTTCACATTGTTTTTACCTAAACAGCTGAGGAAAACTGAATCAAAAATAAAACTAAACACTGCATACATATTGCTTTGTATAGGGCAAAGAGGAGAATTCGGGGAAATTCAGGAGAGTATCACACGTTCAGACCTCATATAACAGATGTAACTCTTTTGAAAAGACTGTAATTTTATCAGAGCTGAGTTCAATCCACTGATGTTACACGAAGACAAACATCCCAGTAGATTAATTTTGGGATGGACAAAATATTATATTCCCTGTTCAGGAAGCTTGTAGTGAATATAGACACAGATGGGAATCCACAAATACTTAATTTATAACTACCATATCAGCTTGTACAAATGAATAGTTAATTACGTGTTTATATATTTTGCATATCACCGCTCAATAATATTTTATGGTTTTTTTTCCAAACCAAATACCCAAGTAGGCTATAAATAAGGGGGGTTTTGTCATTCAGATAGGTTATATATATGTCATATAGACATCTAAATCCCGCTGCATTGTAATAAAATTTTGAGAGAAATCAAAGGATGCTTTTGCCTTGTCATTTGTTCTTTTCAGTTTCTGTCATTGCAGCTTTGTTAAACCACAGTCTAAACCTTCCCGTATGGCATCTTTGGTACTTTCCTACTCATATATTTCAGTAAATGGGCTTCAGTCCAAATTCTGATTCCTTTCTTTCTTGTTGTTCAAAACAATCCACATCAAACTGAAACATGAAAGAGAGAAGAAAAGGTTGTTTTCTCTACATGAAGAACCACAGCGGTGTTTTACATTTTCCATATGAATACAATTATTGTTCATCTCTTGCTTGCACACTGCATCCTACATTTGGATTTTGGCAGGTAAACTTATGCTCGCTGGGCTCGCTGATGCTTTGT
The DNA here is from genome assembly GCA_013397975.1 of Machaerirhynchus nigripectus. Lineage (NCBI taxonomy): Eukaryota > Metazoa > Chordata > Aves > Passeriformes > Dicruridae > Machaerirhynchus > Machaerirhynchus nigripectus. The sequence goes on along the minus strand of VZRQ01005767.1, from coordinate 139,712 downwards.
CCGATTCCAAGCAGCACTTTAGGCTTTGTTATTGTCCACTAGACACTTCCCCTCCCCCACAGCTACTTAAACCCTGTTTAAGATCAGTTTTCTGGAGTCCATCTGGCATTTTCAGACCCCTATTACGAGGCCACTGCACTGCTGGGGTGTGCTGTGAGCTGCGAGAGGCCGTGGTGCTCTCTTACATACGCAACAACAGAAGTGCTTTCTGTTTGTACTCCTCCGCATGTTATCTAGAATCTAATTTCAAACACGTTAATGCTAAAATAAGACTTCCAACTACTACTTCTATTTATACACTTTAAGCTTTCTCAATCCTAGCTTTATTGGCTAAAAAAAAGTTTATAGATAACATACCCCAGGCAAAGTTCTCTAATGCTTCATTTAAGAAACATTAGTAACTGTGATCTGTGGAAATTAACCGAGATAAAATGTGGCCTTTTTAACACAGTTTCTTTCTATCCAATTTAGGTATCAAAGACTGAAACACTGGTAATATGTCTGAGGCATTTGAAGATGAAATAAGAAACAACTACTGATAAAGAGGTAGAGTTTACACTGTTTAAAGGCTTATCTGGCCAGAATAAGAATTTAACCCAAAGTTTTAGTATATAAGGGTGGGGGAGCCAGTGCTGTGTATCTGACTCAGTTCCCCTGTATATAGGCAGATGAACATTACTTGGTCTAGATCTTCTGATTTGTCTTGCACCATCTGCCTAAGCATCACTTCTGGAGCTGCTTGACCATGAGTCTTCCTCCACTGCCCCGTTTTCCCAGCTTCACCTTGTGTAACCTATTCAAGTGCTCACTCACATCAGAATGGTTCTCTCTTGCTGTTTGAAGCACGTGGTGCCGAACCCAGCAGCACATTTTGGGTGAGGACTCTGAGCTACTGATTAAAAGTGGACAGTTTCTGCTCTGAGAGCTTGACAAACCTGGTAATACATTTTGATGGTGAACTGGAAAATCAGTTCTCAGCAAATCCCACTAGCAGTCAAAATATATAATGGAACAACAATCATTAGCATTGTCTTTAATGAAAGGCAGTTGTTCAGCCATGGAACCCGTGGCATTCAAAGAAAGGTGAAGTATTTGTTTTAGTGAATCCTACCTTGGAAACTACTTTTGTGATTCTGGAGCTATTTTTCATATACGGTTTGAAAGTAATCATCTGCATCTTCTCTGATCCAGGGAATATGACATTCAGGACAGTTTGTTCCCTATCAGCTTACAAGTTTTCCATGAGACCTAGGGCAAATGAAATAGTTGAGTCTAATCCTTGGTTTTCTAGTAAAGAAAAATAATGTTTAAATATTTGAGGACTCTGCTCCAATCATGATGATGAAGTATTCTGAATCTGTGGCAAGTCTCCTTTTGCTAAGTAGTAGCAAAATTCAGGGCTTTGGAATTGAATTTTTCATATGAAACAGAAATTAGTGACAAGTCAGTTATTTATCTAATGCAATTTGTGCATTGAAAGATTATGCAGAAGTTCCTTTCCTGTAAATGGTATTAGGAACAAAGAGCATAAGGGTAATTGCATTAGACACTTCTGTTCTGCAACCTACCATCACCCAAATAACATTAAGTTTTCCTCACTTTCTTTCTCTGTCCTTGAGAGGAAGATGAGTGAGGCCAGGCATAATTCAGAAATAACTATCATGATTGGAAATGTTTGGGTTTCACCATCTTTATGCTCATTATTAATCCCTCCTCAGCTGAGACAGTTGAATCAAGTCTGTTAAATCACTGCCTAGAATATTTCAGGATAAAACCAGCTGGGCTGCCCTAACTCCTAGCTGACGATAGTTCATGGCATCCAGGTGACTTGACATGAGGAGAATGAGGGGCATACCCAAATTGCTTCATTAAATCAGCTGTATGGCTGATAGTTTTCTGTTGAAGGGTCATTAAAATACCTGTGGACAGAGGAAGAGGAGAGGGTGCTACAGTGACTTCTACAATTACTCTTTTCACAGCTGGGAAACTCCTAGCCAAAGGCTGGGTACTGCTTGTTTAGAAAAAGCAGATGAGACTGAGCATCCCTCTTCTTTTCTATGATTCCTTTCTCTTCATTATGCTTTCTGTTGGGGTTGTGTAATGTAAGGGACCTTCAAGGATTCGGATGCCATCCAGAAAGAAAAATAAAATTATCTGGTCATAGTTAATTCCTTTTTGGCAAAATATTTTCCAAAGCATTATCCTGCTTGTTTACACATCTTTAACCTCCAGTATACCTTAAATTCTTCTATAATAGCTTTAACTTCACATGCACTGTACCAATTAGCATTCCAGTTTTTAGTTCAGAATAATTATTTTCATATAATATTTTTAATGACTTTGCCAATGTAGTGCCCTTCATAGATATTACTAAAACTTTAATTATAAACACAGCATCTATTTTGCTGTATAAATTCTCTTGTAGAATCAAGTTACTGACCTTTTTCTCATTTAATCCTATTTTCAGAGCTGCCTTACAGCATTTGACAGTAGAAATTAGAAACTTTCAGAGAGCCAGCTAAATTGTTTTCTTGGTCTTTATCACCTTAAATTCTTACCTGGAGGAAACAAAATCAGATGAAACAAAAATCAAAAGTGACTGGTTTTATAGGCCCATTTTCCCACATTACTTCAGATGTTGTCTGTTATGTTCATACCACAAATAATCAGGAGGAAAACACTTGGAGGGTCACATAGGTCAATAAACATCTGGCTTATGAAGTGTTGCCCCACTGCCTGTATTATGTTAATAAAATTACTTTAGTCAGGAGAAAGAAATATAAAGTACAAAATATAAGTGGTAAATTTTCCCGTCTTGACATATGGAAGATTTGCATGTGTAATTTACATCGGCATAAATCTCAGTTTATCAAAATGAAATTCTATCCAAAATTCCAAGAGGAAAAGAAACATGGGGTGTGGGTTTTGGGGATCTGTCTCCATCTCAGTGTGGGTATACAGTTCTCTGTCCATCAAGATGAGACCATTCTAGAGTGCTTTATACTTCTCCAAGCAAATCATTTGAAGGCACTGTTTCTTTCTGCTATGGAAGTAATTTTAATCTGCTCTAAATGCAGATCAGCAGCAAAACCCCCCAGCTATACAAATTCTCATAGTCATGCTCCTCCCCAAATTCTTCTGTTTATCTCTCAAGCTTTTGCAAATATTTGAAATTCCTGGAGAAATCCGTCTTCACCTGCACCCAGTAGCAGATTCACTAAAAGAATATTTAATGAGAAGGTACTGTGTTGTCTGTGTTATCGGGAACAGCATGCTTAGCTTGCTTTAATTCATGTGGCAGATAACTGCCTTTGTGATAAGTCAGTTTTCTTATTTTTATTGCTGTTCTTTGCATGGCTTTTATGTTCTCTTGTGATGTTACTAAACATTTTGCTTGAATAAAGATTGGGCTGCTTGTTGGATTTTTGAAAACTTTGTGTTAAAAAACAAAATTGCTTTGGGCAAACCTTGTTTTCCTTTTTTTTTTCCAAGCAAAATTCCTGTTGATTTCAAATAAGGGCTTCAGGGGTTAGCTGTCCAAGAAAAATGAATATATGATTGCAGGAAGAGATTTCTGACACTTTCCTTGGCTAGGGGCATTCATCACATATTTGAACGGAGTGCTGCCTAGAATGGATCCAGGAAAATAGGTATTAGTTTTTGAACACCAGTTATTGTGCAACCAAAGTGCAGTAACATTATCTAATATGTTTAGTTGACAATATTTTGTCCAGAGGAGAGAAAGCAAAAATAATAGATGTGATACAAAGAAAAAAAATTGTCCTGCGTTAGCTGAAGTAATTTTTTTTCAGTAACAAAATTAGGCACAAGGCATCTGGCATAGACACCTAATTTTAATGCTTACTCCAAGAGTCTTTTTTTTTAACTTCAGGCAGATTGGATCATTTTTCAAACAACTTCACTTGAACCTGAAATGAAAATTACTAGAGACTTGGTACTCACACCATAGGTAACGAAATATCCCCAGCAAGGCATCGTATCTGTGATCATTGCATGCATCATCCCAAACAGGAATAAAAAAAAACCCAACACTGATCTTTTAGTGTATATTTTGGGCAATTAGACAGTAGATATTTACCAAGAGATGCAATAATATCCTCAAGAAGTCATCATCTGGTGTTTGTTAGGTTGGTCAACTTCCAGTGTAGCCAGTTGCTGTATGATCTAGCCACTTCTCATCCTACATTCCAAGTAAATCACCTCATCTGTACTTATCTGGCCACTTTCTCAGCTTTCACACAGTCAGACATGCTCATAAAACTGTCCTAAACACCTTTTCCACATCCTTCAACTCTTCCAAACAGGTGTGGTGATGTATCAGAATTTCATCACTGTTGGGCATGGTGGATTTGCTCTGTACTTCCTACATTTTATTTAACCTTTCCCTGGAACACTGCAGGTGTGTGCTACATGCCAGCAGCCAGCAGTGACTCTTATCTGTGGAGAACAAAGGCCAAAAGAACCTTGTGCTCGTCAGTGCTCTAAACTGTCAGAACTGTAAGGAGTTGGATGGGTGCAGCCTCTGCTCCACAGAAGGAGTTTGTGAGCTTCGTGTTTTTAAGCTGCCCTTCAGGACACAGTCAGGGCTGTGTGTACTGGTTGAATCAGTAGAATTGCTCTCTCCAAATGGTTCTCAGTGCCATTTTTTGCACTCTGCAAGTGACCGGTCTTGGTAGTCACATGGTGCATTTGGTAGACATTGGTTCCCTTCTTCAGTACCCCCTGCTCTTTTGTTAACGTTCGCAGCAACAAAAACTCAGCTTTGGGGGTTTTTTCTTTCACTTCCTGTGTGTTAAAACGATGGCAGCCTCCAAAAGAAGGAAGCTTTGGGCTCAAGTAGAGAGACCCCCATTTTCTATTTTTTGGAGGTCTCTTCTGCTCTCCTTCTTGGTCATTGCAGTCATGTTTGCAGATCATGGCAGGTTTGGCAAACCCAGTGAGTCCTGAGGGTGATTCTGCACACTGTCCACAGCACGTATATCAACAAGCCCCGCATTTCTGGCCTGCCGCTAAACCAGCTCTTCTGGAACCATCTGGAGCTAATGCAAGTCTCATTTCTAACCCCAGTGTTCCCACCTTAATGCTTCCAAATAGGTATTTTGGGAAGAATGGATGGCATGAACAGAATTACTGTAGGACATCTGTAGACACAGTCATCCTGACTGATGTTATGACATGTGATCTGCTTTAGAGTAATTTTTTACCATTGCTATGGAGATGAGAATGCCTTGGGTTTATTTCTAAGCTTGGATCTTGCACGGCATGTCCATTTTTTGCTATATAAATTTAAAATTAAAATATTGGAATATATATCACTATTCCAAGTTACACTCTTAAATCTGCCTCCAGGCACTTAAATATACGGCCAGGTTTTTAAATAATTAAGGACTTGCAGCTCCCATCAAAGTCAATAGAAGAGCTGTAGCAAGGAACAGGCAGCAAACTTCTAGGTAGAAAATACAAAGAAATGACAATTTTAACTAGTATTGTATCAGCCTGAGGCATAAGGTGTAGAAAATGTACCCTTATCATGGATTCTGCTAAATAAGGGGCTCACTGTTAATCTGTCCACTAGTTGGCAGGCATAGCAATGCAGTCAGCTGTCCTGTGAATGCATCCCTGGCTGCTCCCGAATCTCTGCTGAGGCGTCCTAGCAACTGTGTACCAGCACTGCACTGTGCAAATGCATGAGCATTAGCAGGATCAATCAAACCTGCAGGGGAGTTTTCCAGTGGCTGGTGCATAAAGCATTTCACTGGAACAGAGTGAAACACCTGGTGAACAGGGATACCAAGGTTAGGCATATTTCCAGGACTGTGTTCATCTTCTTTTGCTTAAAATACCCAGCAACTAGAAATCATAGTTCTGAATGCATAGCTTGGAGATTTTTCCCTTCCCTTCAAGATCCTGTTCCTGAGGATTATGCAACTGTACAAGTGCCTGCAGCAGATGCTCAGAATATTCTCACTCTTTGATGGATTACATGGGTCACTTCAAATTTAGGGACAATAAGACCTTACAGATCAGATTTACAGTATATTTAACATTCCTGTTTCAATAGCGGCCAGTGCAAAAGGTCAGCAAGGATTGAGCTATCTGTAATGTAGTCACGCACACTATTTTTTCTCCCTCAATACTATATTTCAGAAAAATACCATTATATAGCAGCAATTTTAGTTGACTTGCAAGATGAGGTGAATTTTTACAGATTTTCATTTTGCTCTCTGCCTTTGCATCCCACATACAACAACCCTGCAACATTTATTTTGGAGCAAACTTGTTGCTCACTCAGGAAACCAAGAAATGAGTCACTCAGCTCCCATTTCACATGAACATTTCACTCCACGTATATACAGATTCACAATTTCATTTTCTGCCTTCTCTGCATTATCTGATGTATTAACATGCTTTCCTATGCTCCTTCTACTCTTTCACTTTTCTGTAGCTGCTGGAGAGACTTTTGTCGAAGCTTTTTTTTTGTACTGAGGCAAAATCCTGTCAACAGAGTGCAAAAGCATGTTTAATGGCCTCTAGCTGGCTGCAGATGCCCACATTTCTGAATAGTACTCAACATCAGAAAACTGAACGTACTAGTAATTAAAGCTTTCTTTTCAAATGATGCCAAAATAGAATATTTTCTAGAAAGACCTCACTTTTCCTCCAACATGAAGTAAGATGAAAGACATTTACTTTGTGATTTCATTTGCATTCTCTGAAGTGACTCTCTGAAACGTGCTCTGGTAATAAAGAAAGCACTTGTTGCTGAAAACCAAAAACAAAGTATTACTTGTCAGTCTTTATACAGTGTATCTGAAAATGTGAGTCTTGCATGCAAAAAATTACTGGTGGTGTAAAATAAGACATGTAAGGCCACACACTTACTGGTTAGAAGATCCTAAAAGGATTTTTTTTTCCCAACCACATTAAACTGTCCCCACCAAATATCTATTTTAAGGTTATTATACAATAATATGTTAAAAATTGTATTTGGCATGTGAAAAATGTATAGACAGTACTGAAAAGAGATAAAGGAACTGATTTTTTTTCAGTTCAAACCCCCCTTATTTTATTTTAATGTAGCAATAAGTTTTACAGTTTTTCATTTTGTATCCCTGCATCCCTGTAATGCTGCATAAAGCCTCTATCTACATTTTTATTTCCTTTTATATATATATATATATATATATATGTATTTTAATGAAAAAAGGAGAAGAGAATTTAAAAAGTGTAAATGATCAATGAAATGTATAGGCGTTGCATATTGTCAGAGCAAGCAAGTATATGCTCAGGGTTACACAAGTGACATCTAAGCTGTGTGGAAGTTGTGCTTGTCCCAGTTCACCAAATTGGAAAACAAGCTGGTAATTGCCTTCCCCCACAACTTCCAGGCCACATACTGTGCTTTCATTTCCACAAAGACAAAGCTGAAAGGACAAAAATGCAACAGATTGCCCAGAGAGGTTGTAGATTCTCCTTCACTGGAGATATTCAAGAACTGTCTGAACACAATCCTGTGCAATGTGCTCCGGGATGACCCTGCCTGAGCAGGGAGGTTGGGTCAGATGACCCACTGTGGTCCTTCCCCATCTGACCCATCCTGTGAGTCTGTGATTTTGTGAATAGGAAATGTGGTCTCAACCTACACAGTTAGGATGTGACCGCAGCATAAGTTTGGCCCCACCAGTTAGGGAGACAACAGAATATACATGCAGCACTTTGGGTTTCTGAAAGCATTCAGGGCAAGAAGAAACACCCTGTTGTGTTCCACTCGAAAAACCCCTTCCAACTCCCGTGCAGTTCAGATAAAGGGTAAACAACTCTATGCAAAAACCCAGCGACGCGCTATTCTGGCAAAGCTTTCTCCAGCCTAAATCTCTATCTGCCTGCTCTTGCCTGCCTGCATGAGGTGAATACATAATGTGTCAGCAGGATCTGCATCTCCTCTTTTACTGTGTGGTGAAGAATGCTGAGGAACCTGGTACCCTCTGTCCTCATAAAGTTATATGAATTAGCAGGATACTAGGGGTATACTTCCTGCCCAGCATTCTCTGTGTCTCATTTTGAATTATTAAGTCCTGCTGTTCTTGCTCAAGGACTTTTATCATGTAGGAAAATGCTTCTGCTAAACTTCAAAATTCCTTAAAAACCCAAGATTTTCTGGGAGCTGTCAAATTAATCGCGCTTGATTTATGAAGAATTGTGCAACTGCATCTTCAGGGACCTAAAAGACTCTAAGCTTTTTCTATACTAGGGTTATTCATAATAGAGCTCTCCTGTTTCTGCTGTGGACTTTTTAATCTTTAAAAAGTTCATAACCATCCTTTGCCTTACTGGAAAAATATTTCCACAGAGACGATACTGCAAGACTGGAACAGGTTGCCCAGAGAAGCTCTGAAGTCTCAGTTCACAGAGATGTTGTGCTTTGAACTGGACAAGTTCCTGAGCAAGCCTAGGTAGCCCATTCTGAGAAAGGGGTTTGTCCAAGTGGTCTCCAGGGGTCATTTCCAACCTAAATCACTCCATGTTTCTACATAAACAATGAAGCCTTGTTTATATGCTCCCATCTGTTTCCGTGGCACTACTGTACTGCACCTATATGCCACTGAATTGGGTTGAATTTGGCAAAAGGGACTAAAAATTCACAAGAAGACAACATACATCATAACCACATAAATCTTATTTCCTTGGAAAGGTAGGCTGCACATGAAAAGAGGAGCAGTTTTGCCTGAATAACAGGTTCAAAAATTGCTGGGGTACAAAATGTAACGTACATATATAGTTTTTAAAAATGTTTTACTTAATATTGGGCTTTGAATTAAATTAATTTTCTATATAGATTTTTAAGTACTATAATTGTGAATTTAGCATCTCTATTAATATGTTACCCAATATTTATTCTTAGAGTGGCAAAATATCAAATTCTCAGGAAAATTCTGACCTCTGCAACACTGATGCAATTTGCTGAATTAATATCAAAGTAAACAAGAGTAGAATTTGTCCCAATGATTCAGAGGAGTCATTCTGAATGTTATCATTCTTGGCTATTTCAGTACAGATTTATTAAAAAATATATATCTTAAGAAATAAAACTATATGCAATGAAAATACTTGTGCCAAAGAAGACAGAATATAAACCATAGCAGGTTTTTTCTCATGTAGTCAAATAATTATTTGTGTTAATTTACAAACACTACAATTATATTTTGTTACTTCCTATTTTTTATCATTTCCTTCATGAGATAAAGGATATACAATATTAAAGAAGACTCTGGGGCACACAAAGGCTTATTCATTTGTGGAACATCACTGATGTCATGACCCACAGGAGTGAAGGCTGAGGAAACTTGGGACATAAAATGCGTTAAGCCTGCACAGAACAAAAAGATTGCAGGAACATTTTAAGTGTTACTTGTTTATAAATCTAAAAACCCCACAAAATTGCATGACACTTTAGGTTTTCTTGGTGAGATTGGTGATAATGCAGAAAGTGAGCACACTTATCTTTAATCTAACTTGGGAAATTAATTTAGCTGTAAAACAATGATTCTTTTGGAAAGATCTCAATTCCTTCTACAGTAGAAACAAACCAGTTTCTGCTAGCATGGTGAATGCTGCATTGGTGTCATCTGGTGGATGTTTGACATAGCATCCATGCTAAATAGAGCCAGAACCAGTCAAAAATCAGATTTTTGGAAGCATTACACCCTTTTCTTTACCATTTTCTCCATCCTTGCCTAAGAAACACTAGAAATAAATTGTTTTTAGATCAAGCCCTTAATATCTCCTTCCATGCTATTCTAAAGAGCCTAGATTTGTGATTCTGTTGAGACTTGCTGAAATGTCTCTATCTCCAGATGGATAAAGCCAAAGCGATTATTGTTTTATAACTGTATACATAGTTTAGAGAAAAGCAAAGATTTTGGAAAAAGGTGTTTACATGAGTTTTCCTCAACTGGTGCAAACTGGTCTGCATCCCTTAATTTCTGAATTTATACCTGGTAAAATTGTATGTGGGTTTAGTGCTGTCAAGTAGTCCCACTGGAGACTGCAAGATTACGACCTAATTTAGCACCCCAGTACACTCTGAAGGTGTCTTGTCCAAGTATCCATAGCAAACGCCAGAGTTATGACAAAACAAAACTGTCTTACTGCAGCTCCCTATGAATAGAGGTGGATTTGCTTTCTTCACAGAAACCCACCTTTGGGGAGAGCTGGTGCACTTGATGCTGTCGATTGCCCCACCTTGAGCTGTTAACAGCACCCGGTAAGACTCTTGTGTCCCTGCCAGCAATTGCGAGGTGGATGGTAAGGATGCAGAGAAACCGTCTTTTGGGGATTTATGCGCCTTTAATGTCGCTTTTGCTCCACTCGTGGCACGGAGTTCCTGCACTGATGGCCAGGATCCAAGTCCTTCTCAGACTCATGCGAAGTACACTGCAAACAGAAATATTTGTACGGTATCTTCCAGTGTTGCTCAAGGTAACTGAGATTACCATAAAAAGGAGACTAGTGTTGCTCATTTTTCGCAGTGTTTCTATGCCTGTGCTAGATGACAGCCCTCCCTCTATTTTGGCAGTCTGTGTGATTTTCATGCTCAGATGCCAGGCTTATATACATAATATGTAATAATCTGTTTCCACTAAAACAAGCAATATTTGTCCAGCATTTATGGTGGTAGGTAGGTGTTGGGTTTTATGTCTGTGTTTGAGAAATCAAGTCACTGCTGCGCAGTAGAATGTATTAAGCTCTTAAATATGTCTAAATTTCTGGAGTGCCTTCTGATGACACAGACTATGGAGGAAGGATGGGAAAGAAATTATTCAGTCACAGTTGACTAAGCTGGTTGGGGAAAATGGTAAATTTTTTAAAGAAGGGACTCACTGGCATGAGGCTGAAGGATGTGCCCTTTAAAAGGGAACCAAAATTCCTAGGAAATTTGCACCTTGGTCACTACGCAGCACATCGCTGCAAGTGTCCTTTAGCTCCAGTTGCAGCTAGTTAGAGAGACACTGACTAGCTGCCTTTGCTAAATGAAATCCCAGAGTGGATGTGCAAGAGGCAAGAGGTTAGTGAACAAGTCTCATACCCAAAGCATAAACATTCCTTTTTCCAAAGGCAAAACGGTAGTGTTGCATAGAAATTCCCTTGGATAATTGTTGAGGTTCCACCCATAAGGATGAGGAATGCAACTCTGTCTTCTGTCTCTAGCCAGGGAGGGAGTTTTGTAGCTCTGTGAAAATCCCTGTTGTTGTAGCTAAGCTGGCTGCCTGCAGCTGCCTTGGGTGGTTGGAAAAAGAAAAAGTAGGTTAACTCTACTTTGTACTGTACAGAGTGGGCTACACTAAGGCTTACCTTTTATATAGAATAAATAATAAAATCCCCATTTCTTCTCAGCATGTTTAAAATCTACGGAAAAACAATATTCTACTTTGGTGTTTGTAGAATGCCTAGTTGGTGACTAAGGCACTCTGATGCCACAAACAATTAAGGCAATTCTTTCTTCTTTACTTAACGAATCACTCGTAGATATTAGGATTCATCAAAATCTATGATGGGTAATTAAGGAAATGTGTTGTCTGCCAGATTTAGAGTAAATTCAGTAGCAAATAAACATGCTATTAGAAAAACGTAATCTGCAAAGGGAAGTTCTTCTCCAGTTATCTCCCTCCATACTTCAAAACCTTATCCTTGATCTACTGCTCCTCCCTGAATCAAAAACACCCCACAAAACAAACCTGAAAGCAGTGTCACAGAATGAAAATACCCCAACTATTAGTTAAAGAAATTGAAAATGGAAGTCCAAAGTAGGTCAGCGTTAACCAACTGACACAACCTCTAAGGTCAGGAAAAGCTTCAGTCATAGTTTTTGTTCCTTTGCTAGGGAAATTATTACACAGTAATGTCTTGGGGCTGTGTGTTTGCTGGGGCTGCCAAGACAAGTAATTTCTGTGTGTGCTGTGAGGAGCATTCCTTCTCTATCATATGACTACGAGATGGACATAATGCTTCACAGTAACAGCACTGACTCACCCTGTGGTTTACGCCAACACTTAATGTCATTCATGCTTAATAAAACTAGGGTTCTGCTTTTCCACCCACTTTTTGTTATTTTTCTTGAAACCTACCACAGCACAAGAAAAGTTATGGCAGCTTGATATAAAATGCTTATTTTATATTCTCTGTTCAAATATATTTGACAGTATTCCTGAGAAAAAGTTCTCTGAACAGCCACACACAGATGGCCAGCACACAGCTGAATGACTGTGGCATTCTTTTCAGGGAAATAGGTATATCTGGTAATCTGACTGTCTAGTCTTTTTGTTTGATGCAAAGTTCATTTGGAAATCATAAATTCACGCAAGCCAAAATTCTCCACAGAAAAACCCTCCAGCTGAGAACAGCAAACTGACCCACTTCTGGTCTCCTCAGCTCAAACCCACCTTTACACTAGCTGCCATGCTCCCTTTGAATGACTGATGTGAAGAGAGTCTGTTAAATATTGCAGGTAAAAACCTTATTAAAAAAATATTGAATCAAGCATGTTTTCCTGCAACATTGTAAGCCCAAACACAACAGCAGCAGTGTGGTAGCTAATGAGAAATTCAACACTGATGCACCTCAGTCCCCAGCTCCAAGATGTACTGGAGGAAGGCAAATGCCAGCTCTTAATGCCAGCCTCTTAATGCCACATTATGCCTTGCCCTACATTTTGCCTTGCCCTACACACATGTCCAGAAGGATTTCACTCAGTTTGAGCAGTGAGCAGCTGTAATTCCAGCTCTCTCCTGTCTAAGTAGAAGCAATGAGGAAATCGAATGGGCCTGAGGATTGTATGGCTCACAGAACAGCAAGTGTGGTGGCTTCCTTCATGCCATGCTGCCAACACACCTGAACAGCCACAGGAAATCCGGTGGCAAAACCGTGAAAATTGTAGTTGAGTGTGCAGTTTTCATGAACTGTGAGAATATAACATCTAGTGAAATTAGAGTTGTCCTGAATTTGGTTTTTAGTGTAGTAAAAGAAAGTGGGGGGG
>VZRQ01005767.1:38284-126616 GCA_013397975.1 Machaerirhynchus nigripectus | reverse complement strand
ATGGTATTTTGCTCCCGTGTTCAGTTCTTGAAGTCTTATGCCTCAGGAGGGATATTGGAACTACACAAAATTTGGTGCATTCTGCTTTCTCCCAAGTGGAGCAAAATTATCATTCAGAAATATCTGTAGCAGTTCCAGGAATAAATTGTCTCTCTTACTGATGTAGCAAACCCAAAGCAGTAGAAAATTCTCAGTTCTGTATAGAGGGAATTGTCCCAGTTTTCATTGTAGCAACGGAACTGAAATAGACAGTTCCGGTAAAAGGTTATTTTATTAAAACCACTATAATTGCACGTTAACTGTTTGTGTGTTTTAGTCCTTCTCCTCTTTTTGGCCAAAAAAAGAGTCACATCTTCCAGTAATATTGTTCTTCCAGTAAAATTAGTAAACTGGCTTCCCTGTGTAGTATCAGCTTGATTAGCAGCTACCACACTCAAATGCATGACCTCCTTGCTCAGGGAGCCCTTTAGGAAGAGTATGGAGTGTGAATATAGAAGTAATAATGAGTGGGTGAGTCACACGTTTGTGGCTGGCTTTACCTCAATAACAGTATTTTTCTTTTTTTTTTTTTTTTTTCCCCAGTAAAAAACCCTGAAAAACTTAAAACAACTGAGGATTTTTCATTGCTGGCTTTTTAAGATGTACAAAGGATTCTGCCAGTATATATGATCGTTACAGGATATTCCCACAAGAAACAGGACTATGTTGCTTTAAAGCCTTCTATGTTTAATATGTTTGTTTTGGGCTCTCTTGTGGAAACTGTCAGAAGAAAAATAAGAGACAGCATGTGTGTAATGTATAGTTTGGTCATTCAAACATGGTGAAAAATGATATCTGCTCTCTGTAGATAGAAGCACATTTTCAGCTAAAACAAACCTGTCTTCTGCTTTTTTGTTTGATGCAGAGAGAAAGAGTGCTGTTCTGATTAGTATAGAGTACCTGAAATCGGGGGAGTTACTCTTCATGGCTCTGACAGGCACTTCTCTGCCTGAATAGGTCACTAAACCTTTATATGCTTCAGTTTTATTATTTGTAGAACACTTCTTATGTATTTCAGAAGGATATACTGAGACTAAATAAACTCGGATTTGAAAACGCATATTTAGATCTCCAGTAAAAATACTGCAAATATGGACACATTGTCTGTTTGGAAAAATAAGTTGAAAAGCAAAATGAAAGTAGGAAAAGGTTTTAAAGGGAGCTTTTAAATGTTTGTAAGATTTTTCTACTTATTCCTGGCTCATTTTCATCAATGAAGCCTGGTGATAAAAACCAAAGCTAAATGTTGCAGTAGGAAGGAATGACGCGTGCTGTTTCCTCCTCTCTAGCACCCTTACAGTATTTGGCATTGCTGACAGGTACCTTGGGTTTTGGAATAGAAGTTATTCAGAACTCCAAATATTGCATCAGGGTCATACTTGGCACTTGCTGTTCAGCTGTGCCCATGCAAGAGGACCCTCTTCCAATGTCATTTGAAGACCCACTGTCAGCAGCAAGGTGTGCAGCCCATGTTTGCTTTAGGTCCTGTTGTTGCTCCGGGCTAAAAAGGACAGAGGGAGAGTGGAAAGGAGAAGTCCAGAGCTGTTTCACAAGGACTTGGATGCCTCAGGCAGGGAGTGCTGTTGTCTGTCTGAGACACCAACTATCTTGGAGAGATCTAAGGCCCAGGGTTTCAGCTCAGATGGCCCACAGCGTAGTTGTTTGGCTTTCCCTGACTAAATGGTGTCTGAGCTAAATCATTTAGTACTTTGCCTAAGGCTTCATGTCCTATTGCCATGAGTGTATTTAAAGGATCCCCATCCCCTTTCCAGCTATCACATAAGGCAGCAGACATACACATCTGTTGTATATACACATCCAGATTTATTTTCAGGTTTCTCATTTCAAGGCTTTCTTTTTTGCTCAGAGTTCTTCAACTTGAGTGGTGCTCCATGTGAGTCATCCATGTTGCGTTCGGCTCATTACCCTCAGGGCCAAATCAGAGATGGCACCTGGCACACAGAAAAAAGAAAACTATGTACAAACAAGTCACCATACTGGAAAGAAGCACTTGAAACCAAATGGTTGAATTATGTCCCTGTGGGTGGATGCTCTAGATAGATTCACAGAAGAGAAAAAACCAAAACCTTATCCTACTTCAGCCTTATTGAGACCAGGCTAGGATTACTCAGTAATACTGAGTAACTGCTTGTTCAAAAGCATCATGTGTCATTAAAATACTTCTAAATTTCTGAAGACTTGTTTTTTGCTCATAGAAACAAGTATACTCTACCTAGTATCTTAAAGTAGAAAAAAATGCATTGCCACAGTTTTATATTAGCTTTAGTTCTATTTAATATTAGGAGTCCATGTAAGTATTTTGAGGACAAGCTACACTAAGGTTGCTGACTGGCAATCTGAACAATCCATACTATGTGGGATGTTGGGAATGGTGGGAAACTTCCAAGTAATCTAACTCAGCTTTTGTAACTATGGTTGACATCACCTATGGGACTGACAGCTATATGAACTCACCAAGAAGTGAAGCTCTCCTCACCCAGCCAGTGACTGCAAGTGCTGCCTGAAGAGCCCCTTTGATTCTTTGCTTGTATGTTAATCCCAGTCTATGCTCTTAGCTAGTTATCCTAACTGCTTACAGCATCAGGGTCTCACACAGATGACCTGCGAAAGAAAGAGGGAAAGAAATAGGCAGAACTGAAAACCACGCAAACTCTCTCCTGTCATGTCAGAACAACTGACGTTATCACCGATTTGTAGAATCATAGAATCATAAAATCATAGAATGCCCTGGATGGGAAGGGACCTGAAAGGTCATCTCATTCCAACCCTCCTGCCATGGGTAGGAACACCTTCTACAAGACCAGGTTCCTCAGGGCCTCATCCAACCCAACCCCCATCCAACACTTCCAGGGGTGGGGCACCTCTCTGGGCAATCTGTTCTTGTGTCTTACCACCCTCAGAGGATAGAACTTCTTCCTAATATCTAGTCTAAATCTATTATCTTTCAGTTTAACGTCATTGCTTCTTGTCCTATCACTCCATGACCTTGTAAAAAATTCCTCAGCCTTCTTGAAGGTCCTCTTTAGGTACTGGAAGGTGCAGTAGGGTTTCCCCAGAGCCTTCTCTTCCCCAGGCTGAACAACCACAGCTCTCTCAGACTGTCTTCACAGGAGAGGTGCTGCACCCCTTTGATAATCTTCANCAGGAGAGGTGCTGCAGCCCTTTGATAATCTTCATGGCCTCCTCTGGACTCACTAGAACAGGTCAATGTCCTTAGTTTTGGGTCCCCAGAGCTTGATGCAGCATTCCAGGTGGGGCCTCATCAGAGCAGAGCAGAGCAGAGGGGCAGAATCCCCTCCCTTGCCCTGCTGGCCACGCTGCTTTTGATGCAGCTCACAATAGGTTTGGCTTACTGGGCTGTGAGTGCACATTGCCAGGTTGTGCTGAGCTTCTTATCCACCAAC
This sequence comes from Machaerirhynchus nigripectus, assembly GCA_013397975.1. Taxonomy (NCBI): domain Eukaryota; kingdom Metazoa; phylum Chordata; class Aves; order Passeriformes; family Dicruridae; genus Machaerirhynchus; species Machaerirhynchus nigripectus. The sequence goes on along the minus strand of VZRQ01005767.1, from coordinate 123,152 downwards.
ACCTCAAAGTCCTACTCCTCAGGGCTCACATCAACCCCTTTTCTATTCTTTCTTTCCATTTAGCGTACATCTCGCTGATTCCCATCAGCCACTGTAGGATTAGCAGAATATAGAGTTGCAGTATGAGCAACCAATAATTTGCAAATAATCCAAGCCGCTTGGTGCTACTGAATATGTCTTACATACTTATATGCTGCCTAAAATGTTAGATATCATTACTTACATTCTTTATATATATCTACATACCTAAAATTATATAGATTGTATAGCGTTGTTCCACTGCAAAGCGGGAAGGAGCAGTCCGTAATTCCTTCTGGGATCCACTCATCAATTAATAGGTTATGGTTACATATTCTGCATAACAGGGGCCAAAGTACCTCATCCAGTAATTTACTCTGTCTGAGCTGGCATGGTTTTTCAAGGAAGACCTAGTTCAGACTTTATCCCTCCCTATACAAGTGCTTTTATCAATTAATTAACCTCAGCAGTCATAATTTGTGCTGTGCTTCTAGTGAGCATTTGTTTAATGTGTGTTTACCTGCACTGGAACACATGCCCTTTGGTTTGGTGTTTACTTGGGCTTTTTTACCTAAATGACAAACCACTTTCAATCAAAAATCCCCTACAGCACAGGATCTCTTAAACAGCTTGCAATTCACCTCAAAACTTTCTCAATGGCATTTGCAACAAAAGCATGAAGAGTTGCAGTTTGCTTACTCATAGCAACCTAAGGAAAAGTGGACTCAGTTGGGGTGTGCAGGGCTGCCCTTAGCTGGAACAATGGGAATGTGCTGCCAGAGAAAACCCTAGAGATGCCACTTACCAAACTCCCAGGGCTCCCTCTGGCCCAGAAATATGAATTTTGGACCCAAAACCAAGACAGAAGGATCTAAGGCATGCGTATGTCTCACCACAGTATGGGGTCCATACCTTGACCAGGGGCTTAACTGGGCCCAGAAGCTCAAAAATATTACACTGGTTTAGGCATCCTCTTGGCTACTCAAACACATGTTTTTTGAGACAAAATATTGCTCTGCTTTGTGCTGGTTTCACTCAGCTAGTGTTCAGGGGAGCACAAGCAGCCATACTACATCTTCTTCCGAAAGTTGTGCAGCGGGAGAGTTATTTTTTCCCTTTGGCCAAATATGAACAAAAGTGTGGAAATCGTATCCTTTCATATATTCTTAACAGTGCTAAATACGTTCTCCCCTGCTGTGTATGTGTTCCATTTTTATGTAAATAGAATAATTGTGATAGCATGGTAGAACCCAAAGTTTATTTGAGGGCAACGTTATGGAAGCAACGACTCTTTTTCCTCTGGGTAAGGAGGAGCCCTATAATAGCCCAAAATTTCCAAAGATAAAGCATCTTATCTCATTTACCTAGAACCTAATGCATCTGTGTTTTTGAAGCCCAGAACACAAAGCACACTGTAATGTGGGCAAATTGCATAGCTTGGCTGATGTGTGTGTTTCCTAGATTTTGTGCAGCTCAAATGTATTTTTGAAATGAAAAATGCCTTATAAAAAAACCCAAAACTTTTCCATAATTTTAGGTGAGTTTTAGGTGAATTTTTTTGTGGAATTCTTTAACCTAATTCTCCTCTAGATAATTTTGACGATGGAAAAGTGTATGCCTGTACTATTTACAGAAGTTTGGTCTGTGACGAGAGAACAAAAAGTGCAGTATAATTAGAGAGACATTGAGCAACACTATGTAATAGATGAAGAGTTCTGACAACGAGGTAGAGTTATCCCTAGACCTTCTTTATTCACTGGAAGACAACATGTAAGCATGAAAATCAGATAAACACATCAGAAAACTATTAGCCAAATCTTGTTAACAGTTGTACCTTTGTAATTTCATGGTTCAATGACTTTGGTTGGGTTGTTTGTAAGTGTTTCTCCTCAATTTATTCCACACTATAGACCTCTAAACCGTGTTAATGATCTATTTTCAAATCAAGTGAAACATTCCTCAGCTATCAAGACCTTTTCCTTCTTGATAAGAGAATCTAATAATGAAGAAAAATTATAATTTTCTGAGGTTTGGTTTGTTATTTTTCTTGGTCTGGAAAGGCCAATTAAATTAAAAAAAAAACCAACTGTGGGAACTTAAAGATGTTATACAAAAATAATTTAGTACTTCATTGCATGTTCAGAGTTGCATATGACCACTGATGAGTCATCCGTGTTTTGATATTTTGGTAAATTTGATTTAATCTTTCTAAAGCTATCCCTGATAAAAAGACATCTGCTTCTCTTCACTGCCCTGACATTTTGTCTTGAATATATCCATTCATGGTAGACATTTACGGTTTCATATTCCTGTAACAGTCATTGGGAATTCAAAGGAATGCCCTTGCTCATGCCAAAAGGCATGATTTAGGGAAAGATATGCTATGGATCAGAATTAGCCATTCACTTTTAGACCTTTGACTTCAGTGGGCTGAATTTGAAGCAAAGGCTGATCTTTCTAAAGTCCTTTCTATTTATGGCTACATCAAAGCCAGAGTTTTTAAAAGCCATGTAGAAACAAAAGCAGAGGACTTTGTACAAGCTTTGAACGAAGATGCACATGTAGAGGGAAAAAGTGAGCCTACGTATGGTGAAAGAGCAACAACCACCAGGAAAGGGAACATCAAGGAAGGTGTCTTTTCCCTGATCAGAGAGGTGACATCTCCTGAGAAAGTATGTGTCTAGGAGATAAGAAGACTTCAGAATAAGAGGTATCTTAGCATTAGCAGCAAAATAAGTCATAAAAAAATAATTGTAATTTACAGGAATCTGCATCTACCCCAAATACATAAAATGGATTAGGTAAATCTTAAAAAAAATTGATTGGGAGAAGAGGCCTTGTAGAATAAGAAGATAACCATCACAGCCGTGCATGAAACGTTCAGGACATCGAGGTACTGGCCTTTTCACTGAATTAAGGTAAAAAAGGTCTCTTCCTGTAATCCTGATTTTGTTATCATCTTACTCATAGAATAATTAAAAGAATAACTCAGTAACTTGAATGATGCCGTTTAGTATACAATGAACTTAGAAGATAACTTCTATTCTGTTTAAAAATTAATACGTGATAAATGATGGTTGTCCACCTTAAGCCTTGCTGTCCACGATAATGAGTAGCCACAATTCCCTACCACTGATTTTCAGATGGCAAAACCATGGCACAGGAAACCGCAACCAGTAATAAAAATTAGATTGCACTGGGCTACTGTCAGTACAGTTCTGAGCAGCAACAACATCTGTCATTGCTTTTTACTTTTATGACATCCAAATCTCCACTTGAAGCTCACTGAAAGGATGTTAAGAAAGGAGGTTTATATAAAAAATCTCATCCTAACCAAAAATATCAATAAAATATTTTTTGAGGCTCTGGGCTCAAATTGAGGGGCAGAATACTTCCTTTTCTTCAAAACAAAGTAGATAGAGTCTAATCTTGCTTCCAGTGAAGTAATAGACTTCATCATACAAAACAGGGACAGAGAAATCCACTTCGTTTAATAGCTGTGGTTTCAGTTCTTTATGCTTCTGTTTTTTTAGAGACTTACATGCTTGCAGATAGGCATGCATTTTATGATAAGCACACCTCATTGTACTTCTTTTGCTTTCACAGGCTGAGGTTTAAAAAGTGTTCATGCATTCCTTCATCTTTTGTTTTCCTTCAAGTGCTAATGAAAAAAGCAGGGCAGCTGCAATATCATATGCAGGATAAAAACAATAGAACTCTGACTTGGGATGTTCCTCACTAGTTAACTTGCCTAAATAAATTTATTGGCTATGATTATAACAGATCAAAACAATGATATTGGGAAACAAACTGTGCACACTCAACTGCTCCCAAATATTGATGTTGTTGTCACGAGTATTATTACACCATGCTCTCTTTCTTCATTTCTGTATCTGTGACAATTCTTATACAACAAACATTGTCAAAAAACCATGGTATCTCTAATGTTTTTAATGTGCTGTGGTAAGGTAACAGGGTTGATATCCTTGGTCTGGTAGATTGTGTCAAGAACCTGCAAGAATTATCTTTCCAGCCTGTCTCTATAAACCTATTATTGGATCATCTCAAAATCTTCAGTGAATTGAACCTCACAGAACCTCTGTGAAATAGAAAACCCTCATAATTATCACTTTACATATTTGGAAGTAAGCATCACAAGCAAGACCACAAGCAAGAAAAAGTATAAGACCAAGATTATTAAAGCCACTAAAATGTACCTGCACTCAGGAGCACATAAATTAGGTTTAGGTGCCTAAGTCTTCCTCAAGTCACAGACCCCAGTAACTACAGCATCCCTCTGACTCAAAGCATGGGCCACCAGCAAACCCAGGAATGATTCACAGTCACCAAACTATCCTTTTGGGAACTGTTGTGGATCCGATGAAGATGAGTCTTGTTTCTTTTTACCTTGTTGAAACAAGTTCTGTGTAATAATTGCCAAAGAGTACCTACTCTACAGCATGGCAGCTATGTTACAGCAGGATAGTGGGAATTGGCACCTGCTCAGAGGATGGAATTGTTCTGAAGGAAACCTTTTCTTTAGGTCTTTCTTTCATTAATAACCCTGTGAAGATCATATTGTGGAAGTTCATTCTGATACCCTGTTCATTCAGTAGCAACCTCACATGTAAGTGATTGTTTAAAAGGGTGCGGAATAGGGAAATAAACGAGCATTGGTGTCAGTTTGTTTTATTTCAGTAATGGTCACCATGGAAACAAAGTCACTGACCTATTTCTTTTCATACATACAAGTAAACACCAGGGTTTCCAATTTTCATAAACACCATCTTTCACGCCAACAATTTACCTTACAGAATATCAATAACATACTGTCTTACTGAAACTCACAATTTTTCCCTAAAGGACTTCTTTACCTTTTTGCCAATTTCCTTCACCAGGAAGGCAATGAAAACTTAGTATTGTCATGATAATACCAGACCTCTTCTAGTTTCACTACACCTGTACTTGCACATAGGTGCAGTGACTGTAAACCAGCAATCTAATAGCTGTATAATTACATGTGCTTCAGCAGTCATGTCTGACTCATCAGATTAATTTCAGATTACTTCATTCTGCATCTTTTGAAAATACCGCTCAGTGTTACTACACAAGAACATCTTTCTAATGACAAGCTAGCTGCCATTGTATGAATGTCATCTGCTTCCAGTGAAGGAAGCCTCTACTCTTACCTCCCCATCATGGTACTCTTTAAACAAATCATTACGCTGACCTGGCTTGTGCCATACTGTTCAGAACCTGTGGATTCATTCTTCACGTGTTGTATTTGCGTAATTCACACTGATTTATTTGCACTTAGATAAGCTGTAGGTGTCAAGAACCCACGGGTAACATTAACCAGCTGACACCCAAAGTGAGTGTGTACATGTAAGCACAGCGTGTGCCTACTTGCATAAGGAAGAGGATAATGGAGTTGGCAAGGAATGCTGCAAAAACTTCAGGTTGGAGTGCCACTTCTTTTATTATTGAGCACACAATAACACCTTCTCCCTAAACTTCTTAAGCATTTACTATGTATGTTGTGTGCGTGCAATGCACTGTGGCGTCAAGGATAATCACCCACATGTGTGGGAAGAGAGAGACAAATCATATGGAAATGCTGAAAAGTAAAACAATATGATATGTGCTACATTATGGCCTCTGAAAATATGCCCCGTGCTTGTCTCATTTCAGTAACAGTTAAGTAATCTAGCACATTAGCTGCACACTGTAGGCTAAATACACTGCTGGAGTAACTCTAGAGATGTAATAAATATACTTCCTTCTCCTTTAAGCAATGTAAATCCATGTAACACCATTGAATTTGATGGCATTACTCCAAGACTAAATAGATATAACTATGAACAGAATTATCTGACTGAACCAAGCTGTTCAGAAAGAAATCAAAGACATGCCAGAGAACAAGTGCCTTTCATTTTATTGCTGTGTGACAAGCCTGACTGCTGTATCTTTCACAGGCATTTTAGGTTTAAGTTAAAGGCATATGAAAATAGTTGTTTTAACTCAAATTCATCTACGTCACTGTTCACAGCAGTCAATATATGCATTTTACCTGACAGGGGAATTGAGTGTTGTCTAGGTCACTTTATAGGGAGGTTTGTTGGAATTTTTTTTTTTTTGGCTGCTATTATTTCCGCAATCTACCAGGAAAATGTGGTTACAATTTCCTAAGTCCCATTGCCCAAATTTACTTAAACTGCTTCATAAACAGAATTTAAACATGCCTTAGCTAGTGCTTGTGATATATTAAACTTTTCCTCTACTACACTTCCAAAACTTCTGTTCCAGTTGAGAGCACTGACCTTGCAAATAAATAAAACATGTTTTGTTTCAGTGCTCTGTATCTATCTCAATGGCCTGCAATCTTTCAAACTTTCCTTCCCCCCTCCTTCTATTGGTTCCTGCCATTTCCCACTGACAAGAGGGACACAGAAGCTTCCTTATTGGGTAACATTGGGCAAGTTTAAGCGCTGCTGTCCACTGAAGGGAGATTTCTGTAATGACGTAGGACAGTTTTCACAACAGCAGCCTGAGGAGCCTGAGGTCAGCAATCAACAGCCTGGAGGATTAAACAGGAAGAGGAAAAACAGTAAGAAAAAACCCCCAGCAACAACTGCTTGAGTCTTAATACACTCAGATGATTTTTGATATCTTAAATCACTGTAATATAAAGTCAGGGGACTTTCTCCTCATTTTCATTTTAATATTGGCAGCAGCTCAGACCAGAGCTGCTGCCACTGTGATTTTATTTTTCATATTAAAGCATTTTTTTAAAGCTTATTTGATATTTTCATCTTTCAGTTGGTCAGGGATACCGTATGTTGTGGGTCATAAGGGATGGTGACCCTTCAATGCCAAGCAGAGCTCAGTTGTAGTGTGTTGGCTGCACAGGGTCCCTGCATAGACTGAAAATCCACTGAGAATACAGACTTTAAAAATAGTGCCCTTTTACTTCATACCATCAGTTCTTTATGTATTTAGGGGGGTTTTTTTTGTTTATTGTTTATTTTGTACTTTGTTTATTTCAATAACAAAAATTCATTCACACTACATCAGGATTCCATACTCCACTAATACTCCCAGGTTAATGGAATCAGTGGTGACAGTTGCATAATAAGTTTTCCAAAGTAAAAGCACCCTAAGAAGTTCATTGTTTTCCAGGAGACTGCATGAGGAACCCAGAGTATTCTACAGCCTGCCTAAGAGCAGAGATGAGTGAAATTTTAGCTGTAGGAGTTAGTAGGTTTCAGAAAGAGTTTCTATTTTTTTGTCAGATGGAGTTTGCAAATGGATGTTAAAGTAAACTAAATTAAAACAGGATAAAATAGTCTTTCTTTAATCATTATACTAAATTTGATACAGTAACCACCCACATAAACACAGAATCTTAAAGACTTAAAAATCCTAAATATAGGCATTGTTGAGAGAAGTATTTTCAGAGACAGTAAAAGAAAAGTCCAGGTCAGAGAGAGAGTATGCATAGCAATAATATCTCTTTAGAAATATACTCTCATTCTGGTTTTGGCCTCACTCCAAAAGTCTACTTCTGAGACATCCCAAACAATGGAGATGTTGTAACGAGAACCTGTGGAACAGTGTCCTGCATTGTGCTGATGGTTTATAAAAGAGTGGTTTGTCTCCTCTCTAATCATTCCACATATATAAAATTAATGGTTTCAAAAGACAAGCAAATGCTTACTGCACACAGCAAACACATTGCAGAAATCCACTTAGATGGCACTAACTTTCCACTAATTTTTTCTGCAGTTTTTCCTGAGCAAGCAGGCACTCAGCAGGGTATTCCCTTGTATAAGCCCAGATCTTGGAAGCATTGATTCCTACAGGCAGATTCCTCATACCATACTTAAGCTGCTTAAAAGGAAATGGTCAGCTTTTCAAAACTGTGAGAAATGTGTAGTTACCACGGACATTGAGGGGATTTGCAGTTTCTAGGCAAGTCGGGTACCTCCTATTTGGGCATGTAACTGTGGCGTAGCTCTGGCTGCTCAAACTCAAAAATCTTGGTGCAAGTGTGGAGCTAAAGCATTTTGTAGTGCTTGAAGGTTTTTGACTTGATTAGGGATTTTTATATTAAAATTATCAAGATGATGCATTTCATGCAAAGACTTCTTACCCTCTGTCTCCCTAAAAATTCAAGACATGCTGTTGTGTGTACCTGCATGTGTGCCAAAGGGATTTCACTGAGCCAGGGGTTAAGTGACAGGACCTTATGTTGATGGTTTGGGGGTGGCAGAGGGGGTGGAGGAGTTGCAACTTGACTGCCAGGGACACAAATCACTGGCAGGTCACTGTCACTAGGTGGTGATTTAGTGACATTCTGCCTCCACTTCCCTGGGTGGAGACTTTCACAAATCCTGTGACATAACTATATTTTATTTGTGTGTTTGGAGATCTGGAATTCATTTCATTAATCAATTAGCTGTACGTAAATTAAAGAATATGGTCTGGTAAAACCTGTGTGTAGGTGGACTGTGATCCACCCTAAGGAAAAGCCTGTTTCCTTCTAATAAGGGCTCTCCAGCACCCTTTCTGCAAATAACCTCCCCCTGCTTTCTCCCATCTTTACACTCACCCCCCATGCGCAGGAAGGAGAGCCCAAATGGTAGCTAGAGTCAATCTGCAGATCTCGGGAAAGGGGAGATGAAGACAAACCATGAAGCAAAATTTCTATCAAACTGGGAATTTGGTGGCAAGGACTGGAGAATCCTGACTTAACTTCAGGGAGTTAAGAGATGTCCTCTGCTGAAGCTCAGCCACAATGCGGATACCTGACATTGTCATCTCTTGTTCCTGAGTCATTGTTTATCTACTTTTTGATGCCATTCTAGAAAGCTTCTGCTTTTATGATGTGATATTTTTTTTGGGGGGGGGGGGAAGCCCAATTTCTGTTCTTGTTCAAAGCCCCTCAGGTCTCTGGAAGAAATGGAAAGTGATAAAAAAATAGGACTATTAATTGATAAAAAAGTGATAAATTAAGATTATTAAATCTACTGCTTACCACATAAAAGCAAATTGCAGGGGCATATATTAAGTCATTCCTAATTATTTAAAGTAGATATTGATCTACCTTTATGAAACAAAAGATTTTTCTTTTTTTGCAGGTATATTTAATACACATAACCCAGAAAAACATTTTATATATGAAAGCATGCTTACACACGTTATTTCAAGGGCCTGTCCACATGATATAAATAACTTGTTTTAAAGACCAGTTCAAAGACAAAGGATTCATTCGCCTATATTCTTATTAATTCAAAATGCAAAGATGTATTTATTTGCATCCATGGATTTTATTCCCTGTTACATCTTCTTGACAAAGGGAAAGCTTAATGGAATGTCAGTAGCAAATAAAAAACATAAGGGTGATGAGGAGATGAGTCTGTTGTTTGACACATGCAAGTTGCAGTTTATGACTTAAGAGAAACATATCTTCTCTGGTATGCTAAAGAATCGTATGGTGTTTTAAGAAGGGAATCTCTGGTTTTCTTCTGTCTCTTGCACATGTCCTGCAGGACAAGAAAGACGCGCCAGAGCAATGCCGTGGGATGCATTTCAGACACACCACTGAGTTAAAACATCACATCAGTGATATGCTAAGATCCACCACTGCTTTGTAACTGATTAGTATCATGTATTGATGAATCTTATCTTGTCACGCTACTTGGCATACATCCAAATCTTCCGGTGCACAAAGTAAACGATGACATTTTCGATTTAGTTTGAGTTTTCTGGTGTAAAGTGTGGACACTTCAGCAAATTTAGACGTGGAGGGTAGCCCTAGCTACACAGACCTTACCTGGTGGTTTTATAAAGCCCTCCGAGAAGTGGCAAATTCAATTTACAAGGAGTTTCCATACAAGGGGCCTGCAGTTTCTACTGTTCCCAGGAGATGGCATACATCTTTTGGAAAAAAATGTCTGCTCACTTCCTAAAGGAGCAGTGAGGTGTAGGAGGAAACACTTCAATGCACCATTCAGTCCTGCGATTTCCACTTGAAAAATTGAAAGTCAGTTGGCAAACCCTTTGGGATTTAGGAGAGATGGAACGGGGATTGCCATCCACAGAGGAGAGTTTGTATGAATAGCTCAGCAGGAGGAGGGCGAAGAATCCCCACCCAGCAACTGCATTTTCTTTGTGGCATAATATATGTAAGACCATAATACAATGCCCTCCTACTTTCATCTTTCTATATTGCCACTCATCAGCATCACAAAGAATGTAGCTATTAAAAGAACTGCCTCTTGGCACCCAAAAGCCATAGCACTGTATTTTCTACAACAAAAAAACTTGAGCCTCTATTATTTGTTTTGCTACATTTGCAGCAGTCTCCCCATTAAGCTTGCTTCTCACAGCTCCCTGATCTCATTCCCCGTTGGACCTAGATCAGACACACAAGAGGTCAGGCTGACTTTCAAACTTTCTTGCGGGCTGGCAAGCACAGAGAAGTGTAACTGTAATAAGGATTAAAAAGTTCTCAGATGGGCCTACCAATGTGAAAAGTCCCTCCCTTCCCCAGCTTTGGCACCCTCCAAAACCCTTGGTGTAAACATCAGAGCCAGATTTATCAGTCGAGCATTTATTAACCCCTAGTTATTCAAGCCAGGCCTTGCAAGCATTGGGGCCTGTCCTGAAGCTCCTACAAATACGTTCTCTAGCACTTCAGTGAGGTTTTTCAAAGTCCTGCAACTCCTGCTAATGGCAAAGAATTGCCATCAGTTTCCCGTGGCAATCCCAAATCTTGGAAGTGCAATCTGAGGCAGTGAAGGGCCATCAGACATTGCTCCTTCTGCTGATGCACCCATGTGTAGGTCTTTGTGGTAAATGGAAACGGGTGCATTGTGATTTGTGACACGCTGCCTGCATGTTCAAATTTACATACGTAAAACTAAAAATACCCTCACTGAAAGGGAAGCAACATGACCAGCAGCAAGGGCTACGAGAACCAAAACCTAATTTACCAGCAGTCACCACCTGCTGACAGCCCAGACTGAGGTGGCTGCAGTGGAGAAAGCAGTGCATGGGCTCAGTCACTGAAGGAAGCTGCAGCCAGAAGGAGAAGTAGAAATAGTTAAGTACTGCACCAAGCAGCATCCTCACCACACACCACAGCTGAGGGATTAGCTTGACTGCAAGCTGGGTCAAGTCTAAATTGATCACAGGGGGATGTGTGAGGTTTCAGAGCAAATTCCTGAGCACTGGACTCCTGATCCATCAGGTCCAGACCACTACATTGTAGAAAACCTACACACTGATTTCCCAGAGTGTAGGGAGGGAAATTAAAGAGGGCTATAATCCTGATCAGTCTCTGCCAGGGATTGCATATGCTCTTCCTTATGCCGTGGGTTGCATGGTTCCCCCTCCCCATACCTCCCATGAGCACAGGAGCCGGAGTCATTCCCACAGTCACTGTATGGCACCCCTAAAGATGGTGTTTCTTACTTCTGTCAGTTATGGTGGCCAACTTTTAGCTAAGGCTTTGCTGTTCATAACAAGGCACACTTGATCACCTCCCACAGGGCTTCCTTTGGCTGTGAGCTGTGTCTCTGGAGACTGAACCTAAAAGCACTAAGACTGCAACAGGCACCCAACCCATCTTAATTCCCCAAGGCAGCGAATCCCATACCTGGAGTCCCCATGCCTGTGACAGTGTGCTGTTGGGACACCCATCCTATGTACCTTCCTGGCTGGGATAATGGCCCTTCCTGAGCATTACCAGGTGGGCACTCCGATAGTGGCTGGTGTGCTCAGGTGCCTGGCCAGCAATCATCAGAGATAATGTGGCCCCTTCAAAGGCTCACTGAGAAACCTTAGCTTGACAGCAGGATCCTCTCAGCCTGCCTTTTCCTAATGCATTCAACACAACAGAGATGGAGCCGGTTTTAGACTTTTGGGGGTCACTGCAGATTGGGGTAAGCCTATGCCAGCTGCAGTAAAGTAAAAGTGAGCGAAACAGCTGGCAGCAGGTGAGTGGTGTATTTTTAAAGGTCCTGGGGGATGTTTGAAATGCACTTATCTTGATGCTTGTGGATAGTTTTAAAACAGCTCCCTGGATTTGCTGTAGTCAGCTGTTTGCTTGTTCTAACAAATAAATATAAGACACTGCTTTTCAAGAAATTAAAGGTTAAATTTGGATGCCTTCCACAGGAAATGGAAGCGTAAGGGTGAGTATGTGTTTTGAAATACGGATGTTACAATTCCTATTCTAGCTTGCAAAACAAACCCCAAACCCATACTATGTCACTTTAATGATTTATAAGCACGCCTTTAAAAAAAATCACTTATTCAATTCCTCGTGATGGCTCTCTGGTACACACATGAGGCTCAGCAGCGTGCTTGTTTCTCATGCTGCAGAGATTATTGCTTTTACTGATGGCCAGGCTGTGGCTGCCCAGGAACAGGTGTGTGAGTGAGAGGGAGGTGAGAAAGCTCAAAGCCTTCATCTCCTTAGGCAGGTATTCAACAAGCAGCAGTCACAGTCTTGCCTCTTGCAGACAGCATTACAGAAAGAGCAGGCAAGCCACGCTAGATGTGGTTCAAGTGGGGTAAATGCGCTTCCCTCTGACACTGCCCACTTGGGCTGGTTTGGAGACAGTTGTGCTGCATCTTGAGATGTGTTGGTGAACTGCTCCAAGCACTGGGGTAGTGTTCAGCAAAGAAAATCAGGTGGCTCGTAGCACTTTCTGACTCTTCCCCTTTAGTCATAGGAAGAGAAATTCTGCATTTCCGTTATTCTGAAAGGGCTGGGTGTTTCAAGAATATCTGTATAGCCTGCTCTACTGCTGAAGCCCTCTGACACCTGGAGCTCGAGTTCAGAAGGGCTGGACACCCAGGACTCTACAGGTGCTTCCAAGGTCTTTGACACTCAGAAAACCAAGAAAGTGCAGCTATAGAAATTTTGCTAGTGAGGACAGGAGCAGGTTCAAATACAGACATGCACATGCAAGAGCAGAAGTGAAAGAAAAAGTTATACTGAGATCAAGGTCATACGGGCATGGAATTATTAAAGCATCGACTAATTATTTAAGACTTATTCTGAAACACTCAGAAGTGGAACAAATCAAAAGAATCTGTTTCTCAGTTTTGTTTGACTAATGCAAAATCTAAACTGTACTTAATATATCACTGGGTTTCAAAAACTTACCTGACGGCATGGTGTCTACTTCTTCTGTGAGATTTACTGCTCTTTAGAGCTGAAATATGCCAAGGGGGACCTTTAGCTGGTTATGATAAATGGCTTACCTCCACTGACTTCACTGAAGCTATGGTATATTGGTCTGATCTTTTAATATCTGACCTAAAGAGCTAAAAAACCTTTGAGATACCAGCACTAAAACCTGCTTCTAAATGCAGGAACTGCAACAGTTTTTCTAAGGACTAAGAAATATTAAAGGGTCAAGGTATAAAATTTGAAAAATGTTGCGATTATTTCCAAAGACAGAAAACAAACCTCCCCTAAACTGAAATTCTTCTCATTGAATTGCAGGTATATTCTTCATGACTTATCCAGATTCCTTTTTGCAAGGAAGAAGTTGCTCAGCTTAGATGCTAAAAGCTGGCCTTTCCCTTTAACATTCTGTGTGGAATCAAGTTACAGAGAATTAGAAAATTTCAGCATCTTTGGACAAGGCCTCGGCCCTCTCAGCATTGAAATCACAATGATGAACATCATTATTTCAATGACTGCCACTTCACCCATCTGACAGATACCCTAAAGCTTTTCTTCCATCATATAACCACAGCTATACACCAAAAATGCTTTCCTCTGTAGGAACAACTATCTGAAGAGCATTTTCATTTCTCCTTTCCACGTACAACTGTTTACTCCATTCTCAAAGTAATGTTTTTAAAAAAATGTTCATAAAAGCAGAAATGAAAGCAGTTGCAAAAAAAAAAAAAAAAAGAGTATTTCAATTTGGTTAAAATTGAGACTTTTAGTGTTAACTCTGGCTATGGAAAGCAACAACAACCAGTCTCAGGGGCAGAAGAGTGAGGAAGAAGACACACTACACTTGTCACCAGGAGCGTTACTGGCTTCTACTTAGAGGAAACATCTGCCAAAACTTGAGCTGATCCGGGTAGAGTTAGCTTGATATAAAACCAATTCTCTTCATCAGTTGTTAAGGACCAGGCAGGGAAAAGTTACAATTTGATCGTGGAGCAGTTGCTGCACCATAAAACTTCCTTGAGAATTGTTTTATATTTCTTCCGCAGTCTAAATGTTTTGATTACCAAGGCAGTGTTTTCCCATGAGGCATATCTCAAAGAGATGTGGTGCCAGGACCAAGTGGGATGAGATTATAAAATATAAGAAGCTGGAACATGAGAAGTTTGAAACTCAGCTGTGAAAATGTTTATTGGATAAATGTTTACCCTGCTGTATGCTCATATTTATTTTTCTTTCGAACCTTTGAGTTTCCTTACTGCTTCACTGAGACAATTAATTTTCTTTGGAAAACATGACATGGTTAATTAAACAGGTAAGAGAAAGTAGTTTCTCAGCTGTCTGGAGATTCAAAGATTCAATTGCAATTTACAAAGAATATATTACAGTTGTCAACATCATGTGAATCCTGGATTGTGTGAAAATGATAAACACATGAATGCTGTCGGAAATACCCCTTAGAAACCTGAAACCCTTTAGAAACTCATCAATGCCAGTTCTCTGTTGTTCCAGGTGATCACAGCACACCGTGCTTTTTGTGAATGGCCTGTGCTTTGTCTTATAAATACCTAAGGATTTTGCTCCTTTTTTATTCCTATAGACTGGCTACTCTGAAATCTCACTATCCTGATGGCTGGGGAACAAATTCAAAATCCCCTGACTGTTTCTTTTTTTACTAAATTTGTTTTTAGCTTTTGTAGCCTGCCTTCATCTCTGATTTTTGTCCTCATGATATATTTACAAAGATGTATTTATGTTAAGTTTTCACCTGCTAGCCAGAGCAGTGCAAACTTGGGGGGCATATCTTTGTACGGAGGCATGTGTGCTGACTTGGCCCTTGTGAGCCAGCCCTGCTTGGCCCACACAGCATGGCCAGTGCATCTTCCTTCTGGAACTCAGCCCAGCTCTGCTGTCACGGTTCCTACCCACCAGCAGGCAGCATCAGGGGCTTGAAGATGTTCTGAAGAAGGAAGCAAAAAACCACTGGTCTGGCTGAACAGAGAGTTTTGGTTGAAATTCAGGGAAAAAAAAGAGAGTTTATGACCTTGGTAAGAAGGGGCAGGCAGCAGGGAAGAATTTAGAAAGGCCAAAGACCAACGAGAACTTAATCTGACTACTACTCTAAAAGACAAGTAATGTTTCTATAATTACATTATCAAGAAATGGAGGGCTAAGGAGAATCTCCATCTTTTATTGGATGCAGGGGTAAACAGGGTGTCAAAGGATGAGGTAAAGACTCATGTACTTAATGACCTCTTTGCCTCAGCCTTCCATAGTAAGACCAGTTGTCATCAAGGTACCTGAGCTCTCTGGAAAAGAGAGGAGAATGAAGCCCCCACAATCCAAGGGGAAATAGTCAGTGATCTGATACACTGGGACACGCACAACCCTATGGGGCCAGCTGGGGNTCCATCTTTTATTGGATGCAGGGGTAAACAGGGTGTCAAAGGATGAGGTAAAGACTCATGTACTTAATGACCTCTTTGCCTCAGCCTTCCATAGTAAGACCAGTTGTCATCAAGGTACCTGAGCTCTCTGGAAAAGAGAGGAGAATGAAGCCCCCACAATCCAAGGGGAAATAGTCAGTGATCTGATACACTGGGACACGCACAACCCTATGGGGCCAGCTGGGGTCCACCCAAGAGTACTGAAGGAGCTGGAAGAAGTTCTCATTGAGGTGCTTTCCATCACTTAACAGCACCCCTGGCTAACTGGGGAGATACCAGTTGACTAAGGGTTAGAAAATGCAATGTCCACCTGCAAGAAGGGCTGAAAGGAGAATCTGAGGAACTACAGGCCTGTCAGCCTGACCTTGATCCCAGGGAAGGTTATGGATCAGATGGAGTGTCATCATATGACATGTGCAGGACTACCAGGGGATCAGGCCTAGCCAGCATGGCTTTAGGAAAGGCAGGTCCTGCTTGACCAATCTGATCTCCCTCTATGACAAAATGACCCACTCAGTGAAGGAAGGAGNAACTACAGGCCTGTCAGCCTGACCTTGATCCCAGGGAAGGTTATGGATCAGATGGAGTGTCATCATATGACATGTGCAGGACTACCAGGGGATCAGGCCTAGCCAGCATGGCTTTAGGAAAGGCAGGTCCTGCTTGACCAATCTGATCTCCCTCTATGACAAAATGACCCACTCAGTGAAGGAAGGAGAAGCTGTGGATGTTGTCTACTTGGACTTTAGTAAGGCCTTTGACCCTGTCTCCCACAGCATTCTCCTGGAGAAAATTGCTGCTTTTGGCTTGGACAGGTGCACTCTTTGGTGGATAGAAAACCTTCTGGATGGCTGGGCCAGAGAGTGATGCTAAATGGAATTACATCCAACTGGCAGCCAGTCACAAGTGGTGTTCCCCAGGGCTCAGGATTGGGACCAGTACTGTTTAACCTTTATCAGTGATTTGGACAAGGGGATTGAGTGCACTCTCAGTAAGCTTGCAGACAATACGAATTTGGGCAGGAGTGTTGATCTGCTGGAGGGCAGGAAGGCTCTGCAGAGGGATCTGGGCAGGCTGGATCGATGGGCTGAGGCCAGTTGTGTGAGGTT
This sequence comes from Machaerirhynchus nigripectus, assembly GCA_013397975.1. Lineage (NCBI taxonomy): Eukaryota > Metazoa > Chordata > Aves > Passeriformes > Dicruridae > Machaerirhynchus > Machaerirhynchus nigripectus. The sequence goes on along the minus strand of VZRQ01005767.1, from coordinate 106,377 downwards.
CAACAAGGCCGAGAGCCGGGTCCTGCCCTTGGGTCACAGCAACCCCAGGCAGCGCTACAGGCTGGGGGCAGAGTGGCTGGAAAACTGCTGGTGGAAAAGGAGCTGGGGGTGCTGACTGACAGTGGCTGAACATGAGCCAGGGTGGGCCCAGGTGGCCAAGGAGGCCAATGGCATCCTGGCCTGTAGCTGCAATAGTGTGGCCAGCAAGAGAAGGGCAAGGATTGTCCCCGTGTTCTCAGCACTGCTGAGGCCGCACCTCAAACTCTGTGTTCAGTTTTAGGCCCTCAGGACAACAAAGACATTGAGGTGTTGGAGCAAGTTCAGAGAAGCACAACAAAGCTGGTGAAGGGTCTGGAGCACAAGTCCTGTGAGGAGCAGCTGAGGGAGCTGAGGATGTTCAGCCTGGAGAAAAGGAGGCTCAGGGGAGGCTTATTGCTCTCTACAACTGCCTGAAAGGAGGTTGTGCCTGGAGGGGATCAGTCTCTTCTCCCAGGTAACAAGCAATGGGATGAGAGGAAATGGCCTCAAGTTGCACAAGGGAAGGTTTGGATTTGATATTAGGAAAAATTTCTTCACTGAAAGGGTTGTCAAATGTTGGCACAAGCTGCACAGGAATGATTCTATGATTCTAAACCCAAGACTTCATAAAAATAGCTTGCAAAAATAGCACTTTGACAATGAACTTGGGCTTGTATTATCTAGAAGACAAATCTAGAGAGTGGTACAGAAATTGCCTGATGGGGCCATATAAATGACTTTAAGCTCTCTGAGGCAGACTGTTACTTCCTCTGTTTTTGCCTCAAATGTAGAATTGTGTGGCCTTGATCAGCGCCCTTTTGGTGCTACTATGATCTAAGAGTTAAGTATTAATAGCTTCAAACAGCAGGGACTTTTAAACCACGCTATATTATATGTTGTACTAAGAAAGGCCAGTGCAGTTAGCTTTACTTATGTCAGGAGGGGCTTATAATGATCGAAAAGGCACTGATCTGGGTGGGGAATGAGATGAGGACACTCTGGCAGTGAACTTTCTCTGCTACATCAAGTGGTAAGATGTACTCCTCTTTACCTCTCATTAGTGACTCTAGACTTACTTTCCTCATTTTCCACACAAAAAGATCAAGCAACTATGTAAATTCTTTACATTTGACTATTGTTCAATGCGTGTTTTATTTTACTGTTTTTAATGTGTTAACGGTAAACAAGCACTAATGTTTGGCCAAATGTTATGTTTTGTCTAGGGTTAGTTAAGTCTCAGTTATTTGTGGAATGTTCCTATATTCCTTTGGGCAGTCAGTGCATGACTCACAATTATTTAATATCTTTCTGGGAAAAAATATATCAGATCACTTTTATGCATCTTTTACCTAGCTGTTAAATATTATAGGATGTACATATTCACTTTAACACCACCACATCTGCAATTGTGGTTGAAAGTAAGAGATTCTCTCTATAGCAACCAGTGCATGTTCAGTTTTTTGTTTTAGAATACCGACAGACAGATTTTGCTCTCAGATCCTCAGTAGTTTTGGTTTTCTTCTAATTTTCTTTTTTCTTGAGAGTGAATAAAGTCCTGATACTTTTCCACTACACGTGTCTCAATCTTATTTTGGCAGCTTTCTGAAACAAATGGTTTGCTGATTTTTCTCTAAATCAAAAATATATTAATGGATCTTCAGAAGGGGATGTGCTTTGAATGAATCTGGACAGAATTAGTGACGATGAAATGTTTACTGCTGTACATTCTTTCTGCAAAGCCTTTAGAACTAATTCCAAATGCATACACAACTGCGGACTTTTAATTGGATAATTCTTGCCTGTTGACTTTCTTCCAGCTTCATCCTGTAAGGCAATGTGTGTCAAGATTTCAGAGTCACTTGCATATCTGTGTATCCCTATTTTTCATCCGTATGTATAAACAACTATTTGCCCATGCAAAATGGGTCCTTAGATGTGCAAATACTTGATCTCCTTGCATAAATATTTTTTGTAAGCAGATCTGTTTACAGGAATGACTACATAAAATACAGATATGTTTGAAATTAAATGAAATACAGTTAAGTACAGATCTATTTAAAAAAAGAGGGCCTTTAACTCTGAGGTTGAGGATTTCTGTCTCATACCACTGTATTTCTTTTTGTCTGTGAAACTACCTCACTAATAAAGTAGTTTTAGCAGTGAACCCAGCAAATACACTGATAAAACATCTATGCACATGTTTAACTTTAGTGAAGCTTAAGCAAGGTTAAGCACATGAGTCAGTGCTTTTCTGAATTGGACCAGAATTTAGATGCAGAGCTCCATGTTTTTCCATGCTTCCTGATTTCCAACACTGCAAGAGAACAAAATTTCAATAGAAATAGTTTATAAAGGATGCAGCATTAGCTGTTGTCAGTTACATTTTATAGCCAGATTCCTTATGTTGTCAAAGTTGATCTGAGTAAGGGCTGAGAAATTCAAACACATGCCATGCACTGTATCTAGCATTTCCATAGTTATTAAGGAAATGGTGATCCTATTGATCTGCACATTAGCTTGCAGTTCTCCAAAAATGAAGTCTGTGACATTTACTTCTCCAGAAAAATTTGTGCATTGGCCTTTGCATGTTATTTGACAGCACAAATACTTAAGTTTTATTTAACCAACCAGCCCATTAAGTGGGAATCACATTATTCACGAATAATCAATGTTCAGCTGGTGGTCCAGGGTCTGAAGAACATTACATTTGTCCTCATTTCAAACTGGGATAGATGGTTATCGTAAAGCAATATTGCAGATGATTAGTTACGGAGTGCTGTTTTGGTCCAAGCCTAGCCCTGAGCAAGGGGCTGAGAAACCATGTTTCCCTGGTATGAAGGTGTCAGAAGGGAACTTGCACCCCTTGAAAAATGATCTTTCCCACAGGTTAGTAGGGCACCAGACAATTGCTCTTTTCTAGAACTCTTTGGGAAATAGGGGAGGTGTGCAGTGGGAGCGAGGGAGAGTCCCTGAGTCCCTGTGACTGCATCAGTCAGCTTTCAGGTATGGTGTAAAAAGGGTAGGGCAAACCTCTGCCTTCTGTCATCCACACTATGGTTCTCTTCCAAGCTTTCTGGTTTTGTCTCTGTGCTTCCCATCCCCCGCTCTTCTTCGTATTATCATTACAAGATGAATGTGGAAATTCAAGATCTTGGCCCTGGAGCCTGCAATTTGTTGGCTGTACTGGACCAGGCAGGGCTGAAGATATTTCACAAACTTAGAAAGGACCAAGAACTCCTGAATGGCTTTCTAATTTGTGATGGTGATTTTAATGGCACTTAAAATTAGAAGTAAGTCTCATGACTGTTCCATAAGAAAAACACAATACTTCTGTTTAGAAATATTCTGATTTTCCATTTATGTGACAAGTTTGTACCTGTTTTTATACCAAGTTTTCTCCTTTGCCCCACCCTCCATATTTTTGCTAATTCATATGTGGTTATTGCTAACTCAATACTAGATAGATTAATGTATTTGTAGTTTAGATACAGTTTTCATCTCAGTTATAGCTACGAACAGTATGCTCAGCCTTTTAAAAGTATAACTTTTTCTACAACTTTAATTAGATTTGGTTTCTTTTCCAAATATTTTATTACTATTTTCTTTCAGTTCTGACTTGGCAAAACATCTGTGCATTTGGCCCACTTTTTAAAAAAAGTGCACTTTTTTTTTTCTGCTAAATGGTTTAATTCCCTGTACACTTCCAAAATACCACTTAGTGAAAACCATCCACAATGACAAAGTCGTGCTATTTAGCAGCAGCGTTTAAGATAGCAAAGATCAGCTTCCATGTGGACAGAGCCTTCGGATCAAACAGGAGGAACGGGCTAGGAGATTGTATGACTGTGAACAGATGAAATCATGTGACGGGCTTTATTGCTGGTGAAATCTGTTTCCACTTGCTGCCACCCACTAATTTGACAATAGATTGCATCATGTGGTTGCAGCAACTGAGATGACTAGCAACCATTTTAAAATGCTTTCCTTAAAGGGGAAAACACCCTACTAAAGCAGCGGAACAGAGAGGCAGTGTTGTGAGCACATTTTAAATTTTAGATAAATGCAGTTATGATTGCTGCAGTATATTAAATTTAACATAACTCAAGTATTCGGTGAGGAGCTATGTATTAGCCAAACTTTGTTTATTGAGAGATTTTTCTTAGTGGACAAAAACAGCCAGGAGGTTTGTTAACAGTAATTTAGCTCATCCTAGAATTGCAATTACCACCTAAGTGCTGTATGGGAAACACACAACATTTTTCAAAGCAGAAAAATAAATAATAATGAACCCTTAGCTTAAAAATGCAATTCTCTCTGTGTTCTTTTCTTGTAAAGAAAAATCTACATTTCAAAGGAATATTTTCTTACATATGGAAATGCTTATTTTCTAGCTACTGAAGATCTGCCAGGAAATATTAGAGAATATCATGTTCAGAGTTTTAGAAGGCAAATTGCTTCTGCATACGCTGTATCTAGCAGACAGCTTTATGGTGCTCTTTACCTGTCTGTCATAACATCATCAGTTTTTCCAAAGTACCTGAAGCCTTTGAAAGTTAAGGAGTGTAGCAGTATACCTTCACATGACACATGTATTTAGCAATGCTAATCTGATTAGCAAATAAATACAAACTACAGTTTTATGTGCTTTAAACCCAATTATTAAATGTTCCTTGACGGAGGACAAAAACAACTTTGAAAGTAAAAACTGGCTTCAGCGTACGAAGATGAATTTTAAAGAGCACTAATCAAAGCACACTTATCATGGCTGTGCACCTTTAAAAATGAGTTTCAGATGGACTTTATTGTCTTAATTTATATCTCAGGGAAGCAAGGAGAGCCACCTTAGCTGTGGAAGATTTGGCTTTTTAGATATAAACACTGACTTTAAAACATCTCAGCAGCGTTTTCAGATTGTCACAGTGAGCAGAAACATCCATGTTGTCAGCCAGATGGGAAATTTCATATGCGTTTCTTAAACCAGTTAATTTTCTTCTTCAGTGCAGAGAAGCCAAGAGCTAATGCTGAGGTCTGGGACATACTTTCAATTGCTTTTTGTGTCAAATTCCATGCACCCAGGAAGCCTTACTCTTTTATTTCTTTGTTTGGTTTTATTTCAGAAACCAGTGCATTTCTGGCAGTTTATTCTCAATCTGGCTTAAACCATTCTAGTATCCTGACAGAAAAAAAAATTCTTTGAAACTGTCAGAATAATTTGAAAAACTGAAAAATTCAGAAATAAAAACGGAGTTCTCCATCTCCTTAGATTCCATATTGAGACAAATTTTAACTGTGTGAGTAAGAGCTGCAGAAATGCCCTGTGGTCCTTGAGGAAATTTTCATCACTGCATTTACCACTTATTTGGTGTACTCCTTGTTTTAACAAATCACACAAGAAAAATGTTCTCGTACCTTTGCTTGGTGTTTGGTTTCTTTCCTTACCAGTAAATTTTTTTACTTGATTTTTCTTCACTCCACATTATAGAGTCAAGATCAGTTTTATTTATTGGGTCAGCATAATGCAAATAAATCTCTGCTGTTGGTTACTGCTTAATGCCTGCAAGAGAGCAAGCCCAGCCCCCCTGCCCCTGCATCTGCTAACCAGGGAGGGGCAGCCACCCTGGGGAGATCTCCTGAAGGCAGCCATGGCCCAGGGCAGCTTTTCAGAGAAGGAGGAAAATTAATTCAAACCCAAAGCTTTTTGAGGAGATGGTTCTCGCAGGCAGGGGTGAGGAGTCAAGGGAAGCACCAAGTGGGATTTGAAAATGAAGCACGTCGAAACTGTTCCTTGGGAGTGCAACCATTGTAATGCACTTGGTGTTCACACTCAAGTTTTAAAAGCAGATTTTAGCAAAGTCCAGAACAACAAAATTTCCTGATACTTAATAGTTATGAAAGCACATTTTTGAAAAGCAACAATAGAGGAAGACCATCACAGGTTTGGAAATTGTGAGAAAACCTTAAAAACGTCTAGGTTTTAATTTTTAATTGATACAACCAGAAATCCTGCGTGGAACACCAAACAAAAACAAAACCCCCCTCCCTAACTGCTGTTTCTACATGATGTCATGAGTGGGTTTTGAGCAAATGAAATGCAATTGCAAGGGCAAAGAAAACATGAGATTTCCTACTCCACATGAAATTACTTGTGTTCATAAAGAGGAACTGTGGCCATCTCACAGAAATGCCACCACACCAACTGCATTTAAGCAATGATTGACAGCTCGGTGATACCTTTACCTGCAGTGCACCACATTGTGTGCTTCCACAGTGCTACCAGTTTTGATGGTAATGATTAGTAGGTGTGTAATTCAAAGCAATACCAGCATTAACCTTGCTCAGCTTGGCATCCAGACAATGGAGGTAAATAAGGTGTAGCTTTCAGTCTGGTAAAAGACCCATGGAAAACTAGGGAACAAAACAACATGCTAACCCCCTTTTAATGAATATAGTGTTTAAATGACTGTTAAGGGAATAAAGATGTTTCATATTCTATCATGAGATCCCTGTGCACCAGGTTAAACAGCACAGCTGACCAAGAGATGACTATGATTCAGTTTTATTGTGGGTGGGCTAACCTCAAAAGATGCAGCAGGTCTTTTCAGTTCACAGAGGGATAAAATTACCTATATGCTTATGCAACCTCTATTCAAACCTCCTGCAAGCCAGTGAAACTTCCACTCATGCTTATAAAGCTAGCCATCTGTAGAAGGATTTTTAGGACCAGAACCTAAAGTTTGCCCCAATTCCTAACCTGGAAATAATATTAATTCTCTCCCAGGTAACTCTGAGATGTAAGTGGTTTGGGGTAAAAAAAAAGTAAGCATGAAAGAAAGGCAGCTATATCTTCAAATCACCACAAAAATCCTTGCAAGAGAAATTTTGGAGATTCTCTGGCAGTGAGAAATGTATTGCCTTTATTCACTATCACTTGTTTTTCATGATGAATGCAGCAATGTGAACCTCATGTGAACCTCCTTATTTTTTTGCTAAGATTTTCATCCTTTACAGATCTTTATACTCGACAGTCCTATGAGGTTCAGCACTATCGCTACAGTTGTTCAAGGGTGTGTATAGAGCCTGAAAATGTTGGCTTGGATCTCTACTGGAATTTGCATACAGCCTTGCTGATTGTGTCTCTTCTCAAAAGTTTATTCAGTTTTTAACTTTGCAGTTGGTTTGCTTGGCTCTTGCCTTTTTGGGGTGCATGTGATCCTTCTGACACGTCAGGTGCTGCAGCTTTCCCCTCCCACTGTCTCTGCACGGAGCTCCCATGAAGCTAGCTCTGGCAAGTATTCTTTGGCACCATGAGGAAACCTTGTTCCTCCCAAGGACTGCAGGGCTTTCGGGTCAGGTCCCACAAATCCTTTCATTCAGATTCCTAATTCAACCAGACCTGAAACCCCACATAGCATAAACTGTACCATTACTCAGGAAAGGATTGGTGGAACCTTTTCCATTTTGGAGACAGAGATGCAGGTCCCCTTGCTCATGTGGCACTGACGAAAAGAGGGTGATCCAGGCAGGGGCTGGCATTCAGCAGCTTCTGCAGGTATGCAGTGCTCAGCTGCATGGGAATGAGGGGCCCTTCCGAGGTGCTGAGAAGAGCCCCAGAAGTCTGTTGTGCAAGTATGGGACCAGCATCTAAGGGTGGGATTTTGAGCTGTGGAAAGCAGCATTCCCAGGACCGGGTACTGGACCCAGCCCAGCCTCCTTGTCTAAAGGCAGCCCAGCAAGGCTCAGGTGCCAGAGCAGAGGCTGTGAGGTGAGGAAGGGAGGAAGGTTGCAACTCTGCTCAGTCACTGACAATCTGTTTGGTCTGAGGAAAAAGAACAGAAAAAGTTGACATCACTGAGACACCCAAGACCTTTAAGACAGCTTTGCTTCAGGGAACTGAAAGGACTGAAAGTCACTGACTGATTCAATGAACTGTTCTGAGGTAAGAATTTAGGAGCTACTTTGATTGTTTTTTTCTTTTTCATTTCACCTTTTGAGCAGCTAGACAGAAATGGCACTGATGAATCATTAGGGTATTTCACTCATTAATCTGGGAAGCTGCATGACTTATTGAGAAGTCAAAAAAAGACATTTTATCTTTGTCAGTGCATACAGATGTTTAGATGCTGTTGCAATGCTAACTGTTGCTCTTAAGGTCTCAGCCTCTGTAAAAAAGACTCTCACTTCTGACTCATAAGGACGTGGACTGTAATGAAGAATGATTCTCTGTGCCGATGAGAGGCGGTAGAAGAGAGTATGGTGGCTGGACGAAAAAGATAATGGAAATTACATTATTAGGTTAGATATTAAGTGGGCTCTAAAGATTTAAGCTTATGACTGCTGATTGTTGTTTAACAAAATGGTTATGAGTGTTTATAAAGGAGACAAATTCCATCAGGTGGAAGAAGAAGGATTTAGGAAATATAAGCACAAAAGCACTTGCCCAAACCTCCCCAAGCCCTGTGTGGATGGTGGGAATGAAAAGAGCTGGACAGCAGGAGATGCTTTCCTAACGTGTAGAATGTGACCAATAATAACTGTTAAAAATTTTTATTAATCTTACTGAGGAGCTGCATATTCATAGAACTGTTCTTTATTTTCTTATTCTTGTCAATTTTATCTCTTACTTCTCATTTCTCAGTTTTAAGGGGAAAAACCCCCACCTTGTCTACATACCAAAGTGAAACTCCATTTTTCAACAAACTAATTTTTAAAAAATGGCAAAATTCTGATTGTTCCGATCTGCATCAGAGATCATTGCAATTACTTCTAGTTAGTACTCCTCATCATTCACTAGTGATGCATGAAAAGGACAGTTTTACAATTTATGCTATCATTCTTAGCATAGTTGAAGCCTGGAAGATACCGGGAAGAAGAAATTGTCTACAAAGCATAATGACTGATGTACATCATCCTTTGCTAACTTTTATTCATAGTATTTCGAAGGAGTTTAATTTGCTTTGGAAAGCTGGATAACATCTTAGTTCATTTACTGATGGTATAATTCACTTTATTTCCATTTCTTCCCTTAAAATCTCATGAATTCTCTTTCAAACCCTGAGTAGCATGTGGCTTGAAAAGCATCATCAAATACATTTGCAGTGGTACTTCCTCTTCTTCCTTCCATGTTTGCTTTGACATTTTTTAATATATTTTTAAGGGTCTAGATAGTGGTTTGTGTGGTTTTTTTATTTTACTGATTTGGGCAAATACTCAAGTTCAAATTACTGTGCATGGATGATTCCTTTGAACTCACAAAGTTGGAAACCACACTGGGGCTTTCAAAGCCAAACTGATCATGACTATCCCAAACCTTCAAGCTGAAAAGTACAGCCAGCGAAATGCTGCAAAAGCAATAGTGTAATTGTAGAATTTTTAATGAAAAACTGCTTGTAGAGGGTCAGGTGATGTCCACACAGGAGTGTCTACACAAGTGTGATAGCAGTGGCCTTGTATTGTTGGAAGAACTGGTCTAACCTGACTAGCAGAAGTTTAGGATTTTATCTGGCTTCAAAAGTAAGTGTGGACGCAGGCATGACCTATAACATTTTGTAGTTCAAACAAAAAAAAAATTTATCAGTTCTGTGTCTGCAAGATTGTGTTTCTATCAAATAACCATGTTTACCTGTCTTGAAGATTAACATATTGAAAGGTATGATTTGTTCAGAAAGCGCTGTAATGGGGCCAGATAAGTACCACACATAAACAGAGACTTACTTTTAAAAACATTTTTACTGAGAAGTAATGGCTGCTGAGTGTACTGTTTCCAGCAGCTCCAAACAGCTGGCATTGCTTCAATTATAGTGAGCAAGACTTCCTTTCTGTTATGAGGCAAAAGAGCCCTCAAATTTTTCCGTAAATAAAAAGAGGATGGGTAAGACATAATTATTATTATTTGCAAGATTGTGTGCAAGATTGTGTGCAAGATTGTTACCAACCTTGAGATGGTACAGAGCTCACTCTTACCGTTTATGAGGTTTCCTGCACAAAGCCTTGCTCAAATCAATGGGCTTGAAAAAGGAGTAAAATCACTGCAAGTCTGGTTACATTTTGGGCTCTGTTGATTAAGAGAGCTGTAATGTACATTTGATTAAATGGTACATTACAGCCTCAAAGCTCAGGAAAACCACTAAGTCATCATCCTATCTGTCATTCCTGGGCTGCTTTGAACCCAAGCGTGCCCTGCTTACATGAATTAGAGTTGATAGAAAGGACTGACCCGATTTATGAGGGACATGCAACCCACAATATAGAGAATACAGAGTACTGCAACCACTCCCTCCTCTGTCTCAACATGCCCATTTTCCTACTGATTCTGTGGGCTGTGGAAACAGGAGCTTCTGCACCAGTTGTGAAGCTGGTTGAAAATGTGAGCTTCTGTGAAAAAAGAAGTGCACGTGAACCATTACTTGGTTTTCCTTCTAAATGGGAGAATTTTCTCACCTGGGATTTTCCTCTATGGACAACTCCTGTACCCATTTCAGGCAGCACACAGAAGCCTTGCCTGGTCATAGTATTTTGTCTAGGAAATGTCAGGCTTAACTATAAATAATGACAATAGCATGCCATGATAGCTATTAACCTGCCAAAAGTAGGATTTCTTAATGTTAAATTAAAACTAAAAAAAATTACCAGGAATCAAGATGCAGTTTCATTATGTTTGCTTGAACTTTCCTTAATGTTTCAATTCAGCAGTGAGTTCTTTTGATGAATGACAAATTAATCACCATGTTACAAAAATAATACCATGAGAATCCCACAGCAAGCAGAATTCTTTCCTTACAGAATATTTTTCCTCTAATGCATTGTACCATTTTTTCCCAACACATACCTGTTACACACCTGAGAAGTGTGTATCTCCTAAAGAAGGTTGTACCATTATTTACAAATTAAATGTGTATTAATTGAAAGCAGTGTCTGACACTAGAAATAACTTAAACACTGACAATTTCTAAGAGGTTATCTCAACACCTATTTTTCTGTTACTAATGAAAAAGTCTTGTTGTTACCATAGAAACTGGCATATCTCTACCTACACTTCTCAAAGAAACACACCAATATACTAATTTTTGTGCGTGTGTGTGTTTCTATGTGTCCCACCAACTGCTTGAAGGTCATCCTGAATCCTGTTAATAAGTGGGGAAAGAAATGAAGCAGCATTAAGTGACAGTTTACTGACACCAAGCCTGAAAATCAAACAGATAGACAAACCTCACCAGAAGAAGTTGTTCTGCAGTTCAAAGGTCCCTATCTTGCCAGCTACTTTGTGTTTCCCAAATCCCCTGCACCCATGAAGTTGCTTTGGGTTGGGATCAATTTATCCTTGCAATGAACATTTCAAAAGATAACAGTAAAGAAGGGAAGTTTTGGGGGTTTTTTTCCAGAAATGCTCTTTTGAAAGAAATTTACATCTGCTAATAACGGGTCAGATCAATAATTCACATCACTGCTTTTTATTTTATGCACAAACAGCAGAGTAGTAAATTTTTCTTTATTTTCTTTTTGATACCATTTCCACCTTCATTAGAGAAAAGTTAATCCGTCACAACCACTCTGTGCTCTGGAAGGAAATTATTTTAGCTGGAAAAAGTGAGACAGTTAAATCAGGTCCCTATTTAATTTTTTTAATTCTACAGTTCTGCTCGTCACTTGGATACCATCTTGACTCAAGGGAGAATGCTCAGGTTGTTGCTATGTGGAGTGCAAAGGAAAACATTTACAGCAGAACCATCAAGTAAACAATATACATAAATAATAATACAATACAATACAATAATAATATAAATAAATACAGTTACAGCTTTAAATACATGTTTGTTTCTTTTTTGTCTCTTACTTTTTAAAACACACGTAGCCCCTATCTTTTCTGGCTCTCCATGTGCTATTTGTATGATCCCCAGATTCTGTTCTATAAAGTGCTGGGTTGCTTATGTCAATTTAAACATTTTTTTGATGAGACAAAAGGAAGGGAATTTTTATTTTTAGGACTTACTTCTTCGTATATTGAACCAATGAAGCACGGTTATGGCTAGAGTTGGATTATAGTCTGGACACAGTAAACTTCAGGGATTTTAACAAGCTCTGACTTCCAAGGATAACTAAAAATTGCTTTTCAGCATAAAACCCACTCAGCAACAAATCTGTCTGGGCATTACAAATAGATTTTTATTTATGAATGTACTTAAGCATATGAAATTCATAAATTTCTCTCCCTCATTAGCTTACAGAGGGATTGCATGTTATGGTTTGCTAAGAAATGCAACATTGGCCACATATAAACTAGACGGAGAGAGAAGGAAAAATCAGTTGGAAAAGTTTTTAAGTTGGAGTTTTGAGGAGGCTGTTGGGGTAGAGATCTGAAAGCAACCTTTTTCATCTGCACATGCAATGAAAGAGGGGAAAATACTGCTCTCAAATGCTGCCTGCATGACCTTGGTGTGTCTGTACAAAAAGTGTCTGTAGCCCCAGAACTCAACTGAATTGGTGTTTGCTATTTTCTTTGGGGTTTTTTTGCAAAGACTTGTACTCCTTGAGAATCATGGAAAGTAGGGAAAGATGTGAAATGGGTGAAAATGGGGCTGCACAGACTTACTAATCTCCAAGTGAGGGCTTTAAAAGATTGTGGTTTTTTTGCTTAGGTAAAAGCTGAGAAAAACCTGACAGGCCAACAAAACTAACAAAAGGTCTTGGTCTTACTGTGGTTAAGTGTTGGAACACCTCACAGTGAGTACTTTTCTAGGATACTCTTAGGGTACACAGCTGTGAATGAACTCCAGCTAGGGAGTGGAAAGGTGTTCTATATTCTAAAGCTAAATCTCAAATACTGTCTCCCTCTTGGATTTAGGATGCAGTCTGCAGCCTGCAGCTTCACACTGCTGAAAGAGTAGCAGTCAAAGCTCTCCAAGGTTTATGTGCCTGAACTCCAGAAGGTGACCATGGCAGCCTTCAGTGTACTACAGGACTTACTCAGGGAACAGGAAACTGGGTTTTATGTCAGATAGTGCTTGAATTCACAACACTCCCCATAAGGAATGTTTTGAACCATCAAGCTGTAGATAATAACTGAACTAATTTCCATGTCACCATAATGCAAGGATTTTGACTTGGATGTTTTTGGAATCATTTTAGAATGGCCAATTAAATAAAAGTAGTATCAATCTAAGTATTTTGATGATGATGATGATTTTGTAGCATTTGCAGAAAAATATTAATCAGATTTTTTTTCCAAGTTCTCTTGTAAGTATAGGTTTTACAATGTAGCAGTTTGGCTGAAATTTTGGACTCAAAAACTTTCCCAAACACAAACTTACATCCAGTGGAAACACTCAGATTACACCTTATTTCATGCTTCAACCATGCAAAACCATTAAGTCTGCTATAGTGTTTCAGCACAAACCCATAAATCACCTTGAGAGTAGTTGAAAGGCCACAGAATTAGTGACCCCACTCTAAGTTTTGAATTCACAGCAAAACTGCAAACCAATTAGCTTTCATCTTAGACTTTTTGTGCAGGTCTCTTCAGACATTAGCCCTGTTCTTTGACTGTATCCCTGTATCTTCCAATATTTAAGAGAAAAAGCTTTGAGTAAACAAGAGCCACAAATAGAAAATAGGCATACACTGTATGAAAAGGGCTGTTTGTGATCTCTCAGAAGGTTAACCTAAAATTTAGTTAGTAATCCCAGGCTTGTACTATAATTTAGGACATCTCAGTATGAGAAACGAGTGAATAATTTTCAAGAAAATCGTGTTTGCTCTTTCAGAGAGTGTTTTGAATGATTGAATACAGGAGAAACAGAAACACTCTGGAAACATCCCAGTCTGTTCCACCAGCAACGTCACAAGGCAGTCAGGTAAGAGAATAGCTCACTTGGATGTAGAAGAACTGACTTGTATTTTGAGCAGCTGAAGATCGATTTCAGTATGTTTGTCTCAGGGGATTGCATTTTTAGCATGTTAGAATACGTTACTCTGAGTGTACGTGCAATTCAAATATGAGTCACATTTGTTTCAATACATATATGCCATCTTCATGTAACGTGAGCAGCAGCAAACAAGAAAAAAACCCCTCATTTTTGCATATGTATGTGTTTGAGCATTGTTTAGACATCCTCAGAAATGGGAGTATGAAAGTCTCCAAAATATTCTGTTCTACCCCACAAGGAACAGATTAGAGTTGTTAACTGAATCTGTTCACAGTGAAAACACACACTGTGGATGCCCAGTTGTAAAGACAGAAAGCCTGATTCATTCCTGTTAAACAGAGTTGTGGAAGAAATCCATGTTGCTGTCCATGTGTGGATAACAACCATTCCCTTATCCTAGATATCTTGTGCTTTGACTGATGGGGATAATACGTTTTAAGCATGTTGTAATGCCAGACTGTTGTAGCATAATCAAGTCCCTAAAATTATATGCAAATTTTTGAAGCTGAAGGCAGAAGACCCTGTTTTTACAAGGTTGAACCAGGTAGGGAAAGATTCTTCCAGTCAAGCAGTATTTGCCTTAACTAGAAAAAATTACTGTTTGCTTAATTTTTTTGCATTTAACCAAAGGCAAATTGTTGTTAACAGATGCTGGTTGGCTGCAGGATGGCGGCTTGAGAGTGTTAGTAAATATCCTTGACAACAAACTTTTTTAACATAGTCAAGAGAAACCTTTAGTGCAGCCAAAATATCTGGAGAATTCACTCAACACGCTCAGATGTAAGTCATCTTCTGTTTCTTTACAGGCAAAGAAACCACACAGTAAAAAAAGCTAAGCAAAAAAACCTGCAAAAAAATCCTTCACAGTGTGCATTTGACTAAATAATGTAGTTTTCTCCATAAGGTTCAACAGTGGAAAACTGTTGCATAATATGTCATAATTGCTATGTGTTTCATACATTTTATTCAGTTGCATAAGATGAATCAAACATACCAGCAAATCCTGCTATGGGATAGTTAAAAAAAAATGAATGAACCTGGTATGATTTGAATGGAATATACCTGCCTTTTGTGTTGTACTGGTACACCAATTGCTTATCTGGAGAGAGAAATTATTTGCTATCAGGCACATAGTAACAGTGTCTGAATCATGCTCTATAGCTAGTATAAAACACTATGACCTTGATTTTGGGTGTGGGCTTTATCTTGGGAATAGTCCCACAGAAATTGAGGAAAGCATGAGAAAAGGTAGGCAAGTCTGTAGAGTGCCAGTGTAAATTAAATGAATTTTTCCAGACTTGTGAGAAAGTCTGAATTCCATAGCAATTAACTTAAACATTACCAACACTATGTCTATGTGTTCAGACATGCATTTAAAAGACTTTCTGGCAGCAGAATATTATATGTCTTCAATGTGTGTCCACTGATATCTTAGCTGGAGATTTTAAAAAATACCACTGACTCTCCTTGGGATTTGCATTCCTAAATTTTAGAGTACAGACTGATTTTAGAGTACAGACTTGAAAATCACCATAATCTTTTAATTGAAGATAGAAATTAACATCTCCAGCTTACCTACTTGCTCTTAAATATGTGTCAGGGAAGATGTCTGCACCTTTTGCATTTTTAGTTGAGTAATCTAAAGTTCACAATCAAGGGATTAAAAAATTATCTGTATTGCTAATACTTTTAGGACATGAAAACACTGTCCGTAGTATTGTACAGCTGGCTATCTGATCAGTGGAGTGTTGAAAATATGTGCACAACACTAAATTTCTCAGGAAGTCTATCCAAGGTAAAGGGAACAAATAACGCAGTGTGATGAGTCACTAACAAATGTTTTAGCAGAGGTGAAACTGCATTACGCCAGCATTTTGTTAGTAAGAGCGGTGCATCTTCATTTTGTGCTTATTCTGCAATGTTAGTGGAAAAATATTTCCACTACAGGGGCAGTGAGCATATGTAATGCAAACATTTTGACAGTGAATGTAAACAGCTTTCCTGCATTTTAAACCATTAAATCAAGGACACAAATTTCCATGGTTTTGCAGATTGCAATCTTCGCTGACTATAGAGAAGATGGTGTTGCATCTGTTTTGTGTTTGTAATTGCATGCTATGTTGTGCCACTGTGACTGAATTTTAATAAACATGGGGGTCATTAGTTGTTATGGACGTTGGGGTCTCACTTGTAACTATGCTGCAGAGATCCAATAATACATTACAGAAAAAAATATTTTAAAGAAATCAGTGGTGATTGGGATGACTCAAATATTGCTCTTGCTTGCTGATCGGATAGAAAAGTACGACAGCCTGCCCCCATTTGATTTCTGACTTCTTGCATCTCAGTTTCAGTCAGGTGACTGGTAACACAGTGCGTGGTGTCGATGGAGCGATGCCGCGTTTTTCCCCCAGTGTCCCTCGAGGAGACGCTTTGGCGGCGCCCCACCAGCACCCAGGCGTGCACACAGCCTCACCCTCGCAGTGGGCGTGAGCAGCCACTCACACACACAGTCCGTGCGTGTGCCGGAGACAGAGAGGTGGGAGGGATCCTTTGCCTGCAATTCCGAGGCGTTTACTGGATCCACACCATAGACTGGGAACAAACGCACTCGAAGACGAGCAGAGGCAAAGAACGAAGCACCATTGTGCTTGAGTGGTTTTATGCCAAGGGGTCCCAGGGGTGGGCAGAGTATCAGTAACCAATAGTCTGAGGGCTAGGGGGTAGAGGCAAGGTTGAGTGACATAACAGGGGCCAATGGAAGAGGGGAGGGAAGGGGAGAGAGGACCAGGGGCCAGTGGGGTACCAATGAAGAGAGAACTTCCTGGCACAGTGATGTGGGGAGAGACCATTTTGTAGCCACGCGGGTGTAATGTGGGCTTAGCCACCGCAGCAGACTTAAGCTCTATATTTTTGGCTTGGTGCATGAACAGGAGCCTCAGAGGAGTACTCTCCATCAGACTGCTCTGTCTAGGTTTCTGTCACTGCTTCTGTCATTGGAGAGCATGGAGGGTCTGTCAGAAAATGCTTTCCCCAGCTCTCTTCTCCATCCCTCCACCCTGTCCCAAAATAGTGTTGCAGGGAAAATGAAAATCTTGAACCGAAACAGAAAGCATGTGTCAGGATGGACCCTGTATGCCAGGGAAGAGTGCCCCAGGGAAAGAAAGAGCCACAGACTTGTGGGTCAGTAGGCTTTTTGTGGAGCAGGAAAAGCTAAAACTTGAGTTACCAACAACAGGGCAAATGATTTGTGAAAGAGGTAATTTGACTCTCTTGGCTTAAAGGAAAAGTTTTCTTTTCTAATAAATTATTTCTCCCCCTGGTTAGTAAATCATTTCCCCTTCCTAATACACTTAATTTGCTATTCCCTTTAATTATTGCTTGTCCAGGTGGATCTTAAAGGCTCCTACTTAAAAGGAGTCTAACCTAACCCTGGCAAAAAGCCACCCCCTGCCACATCATTAACTGAAAGACAATCATACTCTGTCTTGCCTTATAATAATACAGACAGAGTTCAAAATGCTGCAGTAAGTGTTTTTCTCAAGGTAATATCTTGCATTAATAGGAAAGAGTATGGTGGGGGTTGTGTCAGGCCCATCAGACCCTTCTTGAATTAAATGACAGTATATTAATATGAGAGTTTGTGTCCCTTGGATAATGTAGTTTCACAGAGATGCAGGGGATGGTATTTCTTAGAGGAAAATTGCCTTTGCACTGTCATTACCTGACTTTAACACTAACCTGTTACAATATAGTACTGTAACTCACTTCCCATGGGAAGAAAAAAAAATTGGGAACATAGTTTTTATGGAAAGAAAGAAGGGTTTTTCCATCCTGAGCCTAAAATTATTGAGCTGTGTTTATCCTAAAGCCCTGCTTCTATCTCAGGATATGGCTAGCAAACTTGTACATTGGGTTTTATTTCTAAATCAGCTGTGCAGCACTGTAGAACATCTACTGGATACTTTGACTTGCAGCTGTCTTGTCCTGGTGTCTTAAAGTGATTTCCAGTAGCATATGATATGTTCCTTGGATCTTTGTATCTGGGGGAAGGAAATGGAAGAGAAGGGGTGAAGAGAAAACTGAGACACCCCAAAGTTCCAATGTTGCCTGATCCCTCTGTGCACTACGTTTCCCACAAAAAAACCAACCAGCTCTGTCTGCTGTGAAGCACCTAATATGTCTACAGCTTTTATAACATGCTCTTCCTCAAAGCATTTAATCTTCATGGGAAGACAGCTATTGGATTTCCCTTCTGTCCTGAAAATGTGTTTGGGGACTCAAGTTTGAGAGAGCCCAGCATGCTGATTGCCAGGGACACGTCAAAGGAGCAGCAGTGGAGCAATGGGAGCTCCCAGCCCAGGAGTTTGGTTCTCTAAGGCACAGACTGCAGAATGACTCTGCATTTTAAAAGACCAATTATCAATTATCAGAAGAAGGGTATGAAGGATAAGGTGTCTTGCAAGATGCAGTTGGAACCATTCTGGTTAGGCCGGTGCCTTGGGAGCCTGGACCCCTAAACAAAAACTTTTCAGACAGACAGAGCAGCTGGTCAGTGTTCTGGAGCACCATTGATCCACCACTGAAGAAGGGACCAAGCATCCCAGCACTGAGCTTCCTCTGTGCCATGCCAGCCTTGTGGTGGCAGAGGAAGGGAACTGCTGGGTGACATTGGTAAGGGCCAAATTCCTATTTATGCCTTATCAGATTAGGATAAGTTTTACAAACTGCAAGGCCACACTTTATCTGCTGTGCTATGTCCAGGGAATCCTTAAATTTTTTGCTTCTTGCAGCTTTGGAAGGATATTACTAATTACAGTGCAAAAGAATAGCTGTTTGAGCACATGCTTGTGTTAGAAAAAGAAACATGGGAAGCCTTCTTTTCATTAATGTTTATTAGGATCCTCTACTTCTCTTGCATTTAGGTACACAGTTTTAGAAGAACAGCATTTTGGTCAATTGTTATGGTAAGGGTATAATTTTGTCTGCCTGTCCTTACTAATTAAGACTTTTTTGAAATAGCTAGCTAACCAGCCTCATGTAGAAGTTTCTTTATTCACCAGATTTAATGATATTAACCTTGCCTTCTACCCTTATTTTTTATTCCAGCTTTCAAATCCTTCATGTGAATGAGATTTAAATTTGACTTAATGAAAAATTCGTCTCCTGTGCTAACAAAAATTGTCGAAAAACTTAAGAAGAAGAAGAAGTGCAATTATCCAAAGTTTTCATGAGAAGGGAAGTGAAAATCAATTCCTAAGTACAACAAGGTTCAGTGGCAGTAGCACCACTATAGATATGTGTAAATATATATGTACACCTGTTACTATAGCCACTTAATGGACTAAGCTGAGATGATGAGACTCTTTCCAGATGGCTTTTATGTTCCAGCTATTCACAGCTGCAGAATTTGGTTTGGAAGGACAACCGCAGCCAGTGTGAGCTGCATGTATTAATGGCCAGCCTGGTGCCACATCCCACCCAGAGCCCAGAGTACAGCACAGACCACTGAATCATAGAATGTTTTGGGTTGGAAGGGGACCTTGAAGATCATCTAGTTCCATCACTCACAGAAGCATGGAATTTGGTCCAAACACTGCATTTCTGCAATTGCATTTCCAGGAAACAGGAGGGAAGGCAAAAAGATAACACTGAATAATACATCATTCTTTGAATAAAAATGTCCTCTGCAGGTTACTCATATTGGATTTAGCTGGGTTCATTGGTGTGTGGTTGACTCAGTGCATGTTTATGCCAGTCACTGTTCACTGACTCCAAAAATCTCACTGAAGCAGTGTTCACTGATCAGGGAGTCATTATAAGGTGCCATAAATGTGGAAGGATGCTGCCTGTCCATGGAATCTGCTTGACACTTCTGCTGCATAGAAGACCCCTGTTATAAAACAGGAGTATTACATAAAAATTAAGAGATTTATCTCAAAATATCATGAAATATATGAAATGAATCTGTGAAATTAAATCTTTCATTTCTATGTGGGAAGTTGGGTTGTACCATGATGGGATTGTTCCACTTGGGTCTTGAGGCAGGAATATGCCCAGTCCAGCAACACACTATGACCGCTTTAAGCATTGCCGTGGTGTTCTTGGTGCATCCACCCTCCTTCTTCAGGTCTGCCATTAATGCCACAGGCTCCTCCTGTCAACTCCTGTCAGGACCCTTCCAGCATCTGCACCACTGTCTCACTTGCCTCTGGAAGGAGGTGCTGCACCATTGTCCATAAGGCCACAGAATAAAAGCAGAAAGAGAAAGTGATTACATGGGTTGGGGTTGGGTGTATGGACTGTTTGACTTCTTCATTGCTCCCTCATCAGCTGACTCTGCAGGGCTGATAGAGCAGGACAGCCAGCATCTGGTGTTTCAGGCTTGGCTGTCTTGGAAGCAGAAACCCTGGCACTCCCTGTGGGTTCTTTTTCTTTTCCCGGCAAATTATCTGGAGGCCTGAAATTCCTCTGGATGAGGCCTACAAGACCAGTATGGCTCACAGCACCCAGGTGACAGGAAGAGTCTTTCTGGTTTTCACTGGTGCATGAGCAGGTGGCAGAAGTGCACTAAATTCAGAGTTTAGGGGACAAAGTCCTGCCCTCAGGGCCCTTAATCGGAGTCCTTCATTCAGGCTGAGGTGCAAATGGTGCAATATTAATCCCTGAGAGAACCAGACTGTCTGTTCTCCTCCTCACATGGGCTGGGAAAAGGGATCAGGACCCCAAAGACCAATGGCTGTTAGTGCTCCCAAAACCATCCGGAAGCCCCCAGAACCTTGCTGGGCTCTGTCTCCTGGTCCGTCCTGCTGATCTGAAACTAAATACCAGGTGGGGACTACATCTTATGTGCTTCAACAAAAAGCCAAAAAACGCCCCTGCCATCATCACCCAAAGCAGAAGTAAGAGCATTTGGCTTGAAGCAACCCCCCAGAGGCCACCAAAGAAATCCTTGCCCCTCTTTCTCCCCCCTCTCTCAACTATTGGGGGCCTTGAAGGGGTGGTGGGGATCTGTGAGTGACCTCCAGCAAGCCAGTGGCTGGGTTTTAAGGGAGAGAGGCCAGAGATTTGGCTGTCGGGGGTGGGAGCCTCCTGAGGCACCTCTTCCAGCCCCCCGGGTGCCTGTCTACTCACCCTTGTCCTCCCACCAGGCTCAGAGAAACAAAAAACCCACGGTGGGACAGCCTGGGTAAAATAACACGGACAAGCTGACCACCAAAATCATTTTGCTTAATCCAAAGCACAGCTGGGCACTGCCTTGCTTGCAGGGGAGCTGCCACAGCTGCCACTCTAAGGAAAAACCCCCAAATTTCATCCTTTCTGAGCTCTGCCAAAACACAGCCCTCTGCTGCTCATTCTGTCCTTGTTCCATACCTTTAAAATACATGCACACAAGGAGAAGGGGAAAAGTAAAAATATAAGCCAGCCTCAGACTTTCCTGCTCTTAGGCTCTTTAGGGTTTTCAAAGTTCACAGTTTTCTTGAGGGGAAAAATAGTTAATGTGTCAAAAAATGCCAGGCCTCCTGGCTTGGAGCAGGACTTACTGAGTTCACTTGCTAGTTGTGTCAGGGTTTGTCTGCCAATTAAACCTCTTCTAATGAGAAATAAACCTTCATTAACGGGTAAACATCTGTTTAGACTATGGTGTCCTCCTTTCTCCTAAAAAGCAGCATCACAGGAACAGCTATTTTTGATGCTGATGGTTTTTAGCTG
Organism: Machaerirhynchus nigripectus; assembly: GCA_013397975.1. Classification (NCBI taxonomy): domain Eukaryota; kingdom Metazoa; phylum Chordata; class Aves; order Passeriformes; family Dicruridae; genus Machaerirhynchus; species Machaerirhynchus nigripectus. Next base: position 84,727 of record VZRQ01005767.1, on the reverse strand, counting down.
CAGTAAAAAGTCCTCCTTGTTGCAGTATTTAAAAAGAATTGATGTTTGCATAACAAATTAAAGAAACTCAGACTGGGAATGCACACATCTGCAGGATGTCCTCGAGGCACTAACCTTACCCAAGAACACAAAGTCCTTGTTATGATATGCAAACTAATGAATCAGCTGAAGGAAGCATTTATATTTTGACAGTGTTTTAACTTTCTCTGCCTCAAATTAGCTGTGACTATGGCTGTGACTCTGTAAGATTCTGTGAACTTTCCAGCTAAAATTAGTCTTTCCACTTTTGGTTGTTATCACAGAGGAAATAATTTGCTGGAAAAGTAATAATTGATCTGAAGCTACCCCTGCACATTTTGATATCTGGAGAAAACAAGTTGCTGATCATAACTGTGTTTTTGCACTTCTGCCTGGGATGTGCTAAACCTATACTGGTCTCAGCTAGTTTAAACGTAAAATTAACTATGGTCAAGTAGCAGCACTGCCTGTTTGTGGATAGGCAATCACACAATGTGGATTTTTGTATATTATTCCATGAACAATTGAAGTAGCTTCATGGCTAAAACATTGCATGTTCTGTGGCTTACTGCCTTTTATTAAAATGATGCCTTGTTGGTTGACATTTTTCTGTCAGAATGAATTTTTTAACAGCCCTTAAAGTCAATTTATTGGCATTTTTGACCAACATTTATTAATGTCTGTATTAGGTATTTTGTGCAGTGCTTCCTTAGCCACTAGACCATCTTTAATTTTCCGGACATCAAGGTCCTTCATTCTTCCGCCTGGATTTCTGCTCCAGAATTAGTTTGAAAAGCATTTAATTGGTAATAAATAGCTCTTCTGGTTTGTTGGGGCTTTGTTTTGGTTTGCTTTGCTTTTTTGTTTTTACAGTGCTTGGGCTTTGACATTGATTTGCCAAACTCAAAGCTTTACCCCGATCAGGTTGGAGGAAAAGGGTGTTATGTGGCCTTCTTTGGCTTGTATCACACGAGAGTTCAGATTTGAGCTTGTGCTGCAGTTGTCCTGGCTGTCTCCAACACACAGAAATACTTGAGCTGTATATGCTTTGTGAAAGCATGTCTGCAGCACACTCCCAGGTGTAATTTTATTCCAGCTGCCTGAGATAGAAGTTCTTTGCTGTAGAGCCTGTTTTGGTATCTATACTCTCTGGCACAATGACCCGAGAGCCAAAAGCTGCGCTGCAGTGCCAAAGCAGAGGGGGCTTGTTTGTATTGCAGCACAAAAACAGGGGGCTGGTACCCCCAGTGTGGGAAAGGGAACTGTTTGTGCCCTGGGCCATTTACGTGTGTAATGTTCATGCAAAACTCTCATCTAGCCATGCTGGAGATATTATTTAAAAGAACAGTTCGTATTCTTATTCAAAGTACACAAACACTGCTGACAAGGTCAGCGTCTAGAAGGATTAGCTGGCATGTAAAGGCCAACCATGTAAATAAAGCTCCTCAGGAGTAGCATTAACTTGCCTTGTAGTACACAGATTTATTTAGTACCTTTCTTCATCTCTTTATTCTGCAAGTAAGCCTTTATATTTGCTTATGCTGTCTCTCACTTCTTATCTTCCTTTCCCTTTCTCTTTCCTTCTGTAGTGTGCTGACAGGTGATATTTCTAAGTGACATTTCTGCCACCTTGTTTATATGTGTTTCTCTTACTCATTGCTTGAGCATATGGTGAAAAAAGAAGGTGGCCCTTTTTAAGTTTGCATATCCAATAACTGAGGTGTGGTACATTTGCGAAACACTGTCTTGAGATTAGATGATGAGCACCTTTACACACCCACATGCACACACATTGTTCTGCCTCTGAAAAGGCACCTTACCTATAAAATCACTTGTTTTTTTAAAAAGCGTGGAATTACTGCTAAGGATTCAAATGTTTTAGAACAGGGTAGGACTACAGTACAAAGCTACTTGCTGGTCATTTATTTGCTAAAATAATTCAGGTCATAAACCCACAGCTCCAATCACTGCAGTGGAAGCAAACACTTGAAAAATAAATAAAAATAATAAATGAAAGTTGCTTCTCATCCATGACAAAATTCTTTTTTCTCTGTTTTCCAATGTATTTTTTCTAAATTTGAAGACTTTAGGAGCACGACACCCAGACAGCTGTGGTTGTTCCAGAAACAGAGATAAGAGCCCTTTTATATATATTTTTTCTCTGTGCACTTTACACTACTTTTATACCATTGAAAGTCTCTGTTGTTGTAAGTGGCAACACCATCTCCACTCATCCATTTTTCACTTTGTCTAAGTTTCCTCTGCACTTAGGAGGCTCTTCACCTGCTGCTGCTGGGACGCATCCCCATTCCCAGATCTCCCGTGCCATTGCTACTAGCACTGCTTTTGCTCCCTGGGGCTGGCCCCAGCCCTGGCTCCGATCCCCTCCTCCAGTACTGCACTAACCAGTGTTGCTTTGTTTTGTAGAGTGACAGTCTTTGCAAGCCTGAAGTGTCTTTCCTCCCGACTTGGTTGTTTCTGCTTCACCCTCATTTGTTCCTGGGTAGCAGCCACAACGTGCTAGGTTTGTGACACAGAAAATGTCCCAGCCTCAGAGAACCTGCCATATCACATTATTCCTATTCCAATTGTTATTTTATCACACAAGATAATTTTTGTATTCAGCTTTCTCTTTCCAACCTGTTTCACTACATAACACACCTTGTGGCTTCTGTGGCTGTATTTGAAAGGGGATATATCTAAAATAAATCAAATAGCTGTCAGATTAATAAAACATATATATAATAAAAAACTGTATAAAATTTCCATTCTTTCCCATCCTATTGTGTTATGCTAACTACAGTCAATATTTTCAGTTTAGTTGCCTTACCTTGGTTCTTGAAATGTTTATTTAAGCATCTAAATAAAGAGTGTACCAAAGAGAAAGGTCAGTGTCTACAGATTTGTGGATATCTACAAGATTCTCAGATCAAACCTTAGGAGTGCCTTTTTTTTTTTTTTTACAAGGTTTGGGTGCCAGACTAGGCATTACCAACTCCATCTGTCCAAAATCCATGACTCATCAAAGTACAGAAATTGGCGAAGGAATTTTGAGATTAAAACCAACTTGAACAAGAGCTTGTGCTTGTTCTGTTTGCCATTATTTGTTTTTGTTTGCTGATGCTGCTGTCTTTAAAGTTCCATTTTCAAGATTCTTTTCTTGACAACCAGGAGGGATAGCAAATGCTTTTGCTGCCAAATGAGAGCTTCACAGTGCCTTGTGAATTCAAGAACTGTGGCTTTTATTATTTTATCGTGCTTGTTTGTAATACTTAAGGCTCCTCCCAGAGCTGGTAACAAAGGATTCAACTTTGAAAATTTTAGCATCTGCATCTGATTACATCTTTGTAGGATTTCTTATGGGCCTGAACTTTGAAATAGCTCCATGTTACTTAGAACTACGAATCTGCTGAAATAAGGCTCTAGGTCTAATCCTACTTACACACCGCAGGTCTTGTGTTTCGCAAAAGCAGTGTCACAGAAATATGAGCTTTGAGGAGACACTCTTAGCCCATAAATTAGGTTCTTGGCTATAAGGTTTCATCTTTAGCTTACTAGGTGAGAGTTATGTGGTATCACTTTCATTAGTGCAGAATTTGGATCTATTCTGTTTCCTGGTGGGTTTATAATTTTTTGCTTTATTCTCTGGTATGTGTGACCCTCTGTAGATGAGGCACACAGCTGCAGCTGTTAAATCTGTGCAAATCAACGTGGACTAAAAGTTTGTCTTCCTCAGCACTTGATACACTTCAGTGTGTAGTGTCATCTTCAGATAAAGAAATTGCTGAAACTCGAAGCTGCTTTACATTTATTTTGCTTTAAGACATTACCTCACTCCTTGTCATGTAAATTCAGATGCTTTCTGAATAGTAGAAGTAGTTTAGATGCTTGTATTTCAGAAAGGATATTCCCTTTACAGATAAAACGCAAAGCAATCTCTTAGGAAATCTCAGAGTTCTGCTTCCCTCCCCTTCAGCTATTCTAGCTCCCCTACCCCACAACTCTTTCTTCTGCCACTGTTCCCAGGAATATATTGCATAGGTTGCAAAATGTAGGAATTCAACCTGTACCATTAAAATCAATATGAATTGTCATCAGTGACTTTTATGAAGACTTATGTTTTACTAGAATGCTTAGCTTAGCCACTCCTGTTTCCCCTTCCCCATCATTTGCTACATCCCAGAGGACAAAAAACCCAGTGGAAGTAAGTAAAATCTTTATACTTATTTATTTTACTTGCTATAATTTACTTGTATTTCATTAATCAATTTTTCTTTGTTTATTTAATTTTGTTTCTTTATACATATAATATGTAATTTCTTTATGTATACATTTGAAACCTGGTTTAGATGGTTGATCTATGTGCCCCTGCAGCCTGGCAAACTGAAAGAGCAGCTAAGAGACAGTAATTAAAACCTGGGAGGAGAGCCTCTTTAGTGCTGCTGCTGGAAGAGTAACGATGCAGTTGTGACTTCAGCGTGTGGTTCCATGGTTTACATTTTACTTGACTGCGAAGGAGACTAAAGATGTTGCCAATCCCAGTTTTCCCATAAGCTTCTGCTCTTGAATTGCTGTTTATCTCCTTCTGATATGTGCCAATAAAACTGTGAGACGGTGCTATAAAATGGTCAAGGAAATGAGAGAAGATGAGGTTTTTAGAGGCTAATTTTTTGTGATGAGTTTACAGTACAGCCTCCCAGACAGTTGTATCAGCACAATTCAGGGTGACAGTGAACTGTGGCGTGGGGAATGCACCAGCCTACAGGAGATGATCTTGGAAGGCAGTTTACAGCCACAGAAAATGTACCCAGAACCACATCCTGTCTCCTGGCCTAGGTGAATTGGAACCAGTCATCATGTACCTTTAACGCATGAAATTTGCTGGTGTTAAAAAGCATCTGTTTCTTTAAAGCAGTTAATTAAACTAGCCCTATTTAACTGGTTATGTAAAATAGCTCACCCATCATTTAAGCTTCTGGTTGCACATTAAAGGCACTCCTTCGTAGGAAACACATAAAATACATTTCAGTGGCACGACTCAGTATTGCTAATTTTTCACAAGCCACAGGGAATTTGAGATGCAGAAGTCCCATTGATTTTCAATGGAATGTAGACCCCCAAGTCATGTAGGCTCTTTGGAAAAATTTTACCGTTTATTATTTTCTTTGGGAAAGTTAAAAAGCCCACATGCCACCAGCAGTTGTTTAAAGGGAATGCTTACTGTGTTGGGTGCTTAGTCATAAGGATTTAACATTAGAAGCCTTCCTGTGTCTCTGTGTGTGCGTGTGGCTTTACCACACATAAATTATCCAGCTTTCCTTTTTCCTCCTACGTGCAGAAAAACATACAGATATTCAAAAGACGAGCAAATCATCTGAAACACAAACCCATGCCTTTTATTCCCACTTCAGATTTAGACTGGAAGATAGCTTCAGAACCAGCCCCAATAAAAGAACTGCTTTATGCAAAGCAAAAGAAAAGTACAGTTAAAAACTATTGAGTTGTGAAAGCAGTGGAGCTACAACTCTTTAGCATTCAAGCAACTGTCTCTGGAAGGGAAGCAGATTATGCAGTATCATATTGCAAAAGGGCTGTTCGACCCTGTTGCACTTACTCAGAGCTACATATTTACTTTTGTCACTGTATAGCAGCGATTGCATTATATCCTTCCTGCCAGGACACTAGGAGAAACAGAAGGTTAAGTGTAAACGGGGGAGGGGAAAAGAAGGAGGGAGAAGCAGCAGGAAAAAGTCTAATAAGGGAGAAAAGAGCAGCTGAAGAGAAAAGAAAAAAGTTCCTCATCAAGGCAGGAACATATCCTAAAGAAACAGAGAGAAACAGATCAAGCACTGCACATAAGGGATTACTAATGCAATTGTATTTCATCCCTGATATGACTGAAACCAAGATAGTTTGGTCATAAGAAAATGGATCCATTTTATTAAGCGTACATAAAAGTGGGAGGCACAGAGTCTGGCACCAGCATAGCCTAAAGGAATTTCCATGATTTGTGCCATGAATGCTGAATGGGAGACTTGTAAAAAGCACCTTTCTCTTAAGGATAGCTTGCTGGAATTTGTAAATATAGCCAAAAAAACAACAGACCAACCCTGAAGTAAAATAGTACAAGGTGATGGAAATACCAAGGACGCTTTCACCAGATACAAAAACCTGCAAACAAACACATTTTCTTGAGGGGCGCTCAAGCAATCCAGCAGTCACTGGGACTTAAGGGTTTGCAGGGGTCTCAAGATGGTGGGGAGCAGCAGAAATGGCAGAAGATAACGAGGTCTGGTTTCATAGTTCAGGGTTTCCAGAAAACAAGCTTTCATGGGTGGGGGGTGGTTGGGGGAACAGGTCTGACAGAAGGCATCCAAACTGGGTTCCTTACAATCACCGCCACTTTCGCCAAGGCAGGTCATGGCATCTTTCTAGTGATTTCAGCATACATCAGATCAGGCACTGTCATCAGGTTTCACAACCAGGCCTCTCATGTTTCACTCATTTTTTGGAGGGCCCACCATCCTTATATTCCCTGGCCATCACCCTCCTCTTGAGGTGCTTTTATGGTGCTGTGCCTCAGCTTCTCTTGGTGTTCCAGTAAAAGGCTTGGCCTGATCAGTGGGAGAGGTGCTTGCCTTGCAGCCAGCATGGTCCCATGTGTGTCAGGGCTAGAGCCAAAGGCACCTGGCCCTGTTTCCATCCTCCTGTGAGGCTCAGCTGCTGTCAAGCACTCAGCCATGGCCTAGCACACAGCCCTGCAGGGCAGGGATGTGCTGCACCTCCTCACACAGCCCCACGGGCCAGCCTTCTTACCTCTCCTATTGTGTGAGCCCATGCCAGAGGTCTGGACAATGTAAAAACTATTTTCCCTTTGCTGCAGGAAGAGCTAGAAGGAATATTCAACTCATTAACAGAATGTCTTGGCTTGAGTAGAAGTGGCATTTTTCTCAAAAATGTGTTAGCTAACTCATTTTAACTACTATATTATATATTCCGGTGCAGGCTTAGCAAGTAATGTTTTAATACGTCTTGTGAAGTGTACATGAATCCTAGGAGTGAGCCAACTAAACCATATTAAAGTATAATTTGTCCTGTCAATAAGAGGAATCTAAAACCTGTTAGCTAACACACCTGAGAAAAGAGAAAGAAAACAAAACTCCTTTTGTTCTCATCCACCAGCTTCTCTCTAGCACTGAAGTAGGTTTGGGGATCTCAAGATGGTCTCAACATGGAAAACAGTGACAGGCAGCCAAATGGGTACATTAAGTTACAACAGTCTCTAAAAATATTGGTTTATAACAGCACAGAAGCCTTTTGAGTCTGGCTCTTCCAAATTAGCTGTGTGAAAGGATTGGGAATCTCCACTAAGTTGATGGAACATGCTTTAAAAAAAGCCCCTGGGCTCTTGCTAGACTTTGATGGGAAGCATGAGTCCATAATAATCCAGAGGGTACAGAACTGATAAGAAGGAGAGAGACAGAGTGGTACTGCTTTGGCACTGTGAAAATAAGAATAGCTCCACAGAACCCAGCCAAATTTAGTTCAGGGCAGTGAAGAATAGCATCCTGGAACCATAGTGCTATAATCAATTGGATAACCAGATCTTCCACAGTCTCTGCAAGACAAATATTAACTGGAGAAAGAAACTCAGAGAATCAGTAAGGTTTGAAAAGGCCTGTAAGATCATCGAGTCCAACCATTAACCCAGCCCTGCCAAGTTCACCACTAAACCATGTCCATAAGTTCCCCTCCTGCACATCTTTTAAATAGATCCATGGATGGTAACTCAACCTCTTGACTGGGCAGCCTGTTCCAGTGCCTGACCACTCTTTCCATGAAAAATATTTCCCAATATCAAATCTAAACCTCCCCTGGTGCAACTTGAGGCCATTTCCTATTGTCCTGTCTCTTGTTACCTGGCAGAAGGGGCCAACTCCCACCTGGCTACACGCTCCTTTCAGGCAGTTTTAGGGAGCAACAGGGTCTCCCCTAAGCCTTCTTTTCTCCAGGCTAAAGACCCCCAGATCCATCATCTGATTCTCATAAGACTTGTGCTCCAGGCCTTGACCAGCTTCATTGCCCTTCTCTGGACACACACCAGGGGTCAAAACTGAACACTGGATTCAAGGTGGAGCCTCACAGTGCTGAGTACAGGGGACTTTCCCAACTCTCCCCAACTCTGCTGTGCTCTCATTTGGTGCAGGGGCAGCACACTTGTTGAATGTTGTAGGGCTTTGGATATCTCTATGCCATAGTACCTGGGAAGATAGGCTTACTGGCTCCAGTCCTCTGAACCTGTGTTCTTCCACATCAAATTACTCTTCTCCGTCACACTGGGACAGCACCCACTACTGACCAGCATAAGTCTTCCCCATATATTTATTTACACGAAGCATGCACAGCATATTAAGAAATGAAAAGATCTTACAGCATAACCTAGGCTTAGCATAAAAAAGGATCACAATAAACAATGGTAGGAAAGAGGAAGAATGAAGGGAAGAATGGGAAACCATTATGAATATTCCATACACATCAACCTTTACTTCCTTTTATTATAAGTGCTTTATTTAAACAATAGTCAAGTACCAAAAACTTGAAAGTTTATGAATATTAAGTTTGCGTATAGAGTATCAGCAGACTAAGGAATTGTCCTAAGGCTGGACATGCAAAGCAAGAGCAGTATGTTCACTAAGAAAGCCTGCCTAGTTTCTGGCTTGTAACTGTCACCTGTAAAACATCACCTCACTTGCCCCTCCTAAGCAGCAAGTAAGAAGGGATTAAATTCTTTGGCCACATTCCTCCTTGTTCTGCATCTTAGGTGCTTGTTTTTAAGTGGGTAAAAACCTACGCCATGTACCGTGTTTGTGTTGGCATGAAATAAAAGATAGTGAGTTCCAGTAAGCAGATGCCTTAACGCAGCCTAAAGAAAGAAAATCCCAGCTTCCTTCTCTGTGTTCATGTCTGTAGCCAAACACAGCAAGTGAATGGAGAACTTCAGGCGCAAGCAGGTGAGAGAAGAGGAACAGGTAGTGTTGCTGACAGGAGATGCCAAATGGGATGCCAAGGAGACATAGAAAAGATGGTCATAGCACAGTGTCCAAATCTACAGCTGAGGGCAGGCACAAAGGCAAAGACCATGGAAAAATCACTCTAGGAAGACACTATTGGAAATTGCTTATAAGGTATAGACAAAAAACCTGTATGGACATTCCCAGACCCAGATCCTTTGACCAGACTGACAAAAAGTGACCCTTTAAGAATAGTGTTATCAAAACCTTGCAATAATCCCACCTATGCTAGTGGGTGAGGGAGTGCAGGTCCTTCACTGTTGCTTCCTCTTTCTCTGTCCCTGATTAATCCTAATTAACATACTCTGTGGTGCACACCAAGCTGGAAAGCTCATGCGGTATTAAACCCTCACATTTTTCCAGGAGTTTATCTTAAGTGGGAAACTGTTTAGAAACTACTGCAGCAAGGAGCCACAACAAAGCAGAGAACAGGAGAGAGGTGGCTGACAGAGAGGGAAGTGGCAAGCATACTGTCCCTGGCCACCAAGGGAGATCCCTGGAGCACAGCCATAAGAAATGACAGGTACTCTGTCCTAGGCTGGATTTGTATCTGCTTTCCCATTTGACTCAGGTGTTGGAAAGCACAAATTATTTTGATGTGATTTTTATCTTCATTCAGTATTTAGGATTGAAACTTAGTTTTCCCAGGCCATAGTATATTTGCTTTGTATTTGCCTCAAGGGCAGCAGTTTGACCCTGATGAGTCATTTGGGATGTATGAAAGTTGGCCCACAAGTGGAGTAGGCTCCTTGTCTTGTCATCCCTGGCAAGCGCTTTTGGCTCATTCCATCACCCACTACTTGATGCAGCTTCGCCACCTCCACAGTCAATAACTGCACCCATGGATCTTCCCATCCAAAAGGATAACATTAGGTTTATGCATTTACCATTTCCATAATGACTTGGTAAATGCAGAGTTCCATCAACTCTCACTGCTCCCCTCTGCACTCTAGAAAGCAGGAGTCCTGAGGAAGATTTATCCTGAACAAATAAAAACGTGGGTTACTGTTACCAGTGTAGTGGTGATTGTACACAAAACTTGTCACAGCAGAAATTTCTTGGGTTGCCATTGTAATAGCATCACCCAAGCAGTCAGCAATGTGCACTTTGGCAAGCTGTGACTTCCCTGGGCCCCTCATACGTTCACCTCCTAGTCAGCCCTTGTGCCACAAGGTCCTGACCTCAGCTATGCCAAAGGAACCCAGAGAAGTGCCAGGGTTGGACAGATGTCTGGTGTGGTGCATGCGGTGCGTGCCCAGCGAGCACAGCAGGCAAGGACAGCTCCATGCCTGAGCTGGCTCTGGGTGAAGGGAAAGGCTTGGGCTTGCTGTGGTGGATGGTACTCCAGCCACAGGCAAAGACAGTGACTGTACTGACTGTCAGCCTCGTGTCCTTCCCCACTGCAGGTTGCTACATACAGTAGGTCCTTCCAGGGGTAGGCAGATACCTGTGGATTAGCTTGGTTTTGTTTGCTTCATCTAATTACCCCCAAGCAGCTCATTCAATACAGGGAAAAAATGTAGTCTTATACTAACGGAGTCTTTTTGGGCAGTATAAATTATCTTGCTTAGCTAGGTTTTATTGAAATTCTGGAATTATTCCCTTTGTATAATTAATTTTAAAAAGTAACCCTCATTGCATTGTGTTAGCAAAACTAGGACTGTTTGACAATATTTAATAAAGATATTAAAAGAAATAAAAACCATCTTTCTTCTGTTCAAAAATATTTTCAAATAATGTGGCCAGACTGAATGTGTGGGAGGTGCCACCTGGAAATCTATGAAAGAAGGAAGTCAGACTTTGTCGTCTTCCATTACAGAAACTTTTGGCAAGGTATACAATTCTAAGTGTTTTATAAAAACATTGCTTTGTTAGCCTGCTTTGGTAAGCAAAATCTCTCGGTTGATTTAGCGTCTGGTCCAGTAAAAAAATCTAATCCAGTAGCACATCAGGTAATGCTGACTTTGGTATCTAGTGTTCCTATCTAATACTGCAGAGAACATATATCCTTAAAATCAGCATCTGTCACAAGATAATTTTTTCTCATGGTACCTCTGTTATTATCAGCCAATATCCCATGAAAGTGGCCAAGATAATTACTAATAGTCACAAACTTACCTGTCACAAAGGTACCCTTAATGCAGCTGAGAGGGACTGAATCAGAGATAGCTTAACCCATCTTCCCTTTTCCTTTGCATTCTCAGGCTGCTCAGGGACTTTTCTCGTCCCTGAATAATTTAAAGCATTCTCTTCCTTTGGATCAAGAGGAAAGAGGAAATGGCTTGAAATTCTTCAGGCACAAAATGTCTTCTGCCCTCTGGTTGAACAGCCTTAAGACACCTTAGAATCCACTATGCCACACTACAACACCTACAGAGGGAAACTTGAGCAAAGTGTTTTACTACATTGTCTCACCAGGGACATGCTAGAAGAAACACAGTTATGTGGAAATGTTTTGTAAATATCTCGTGACTATTGTAAACAGTCTTCAGCATGCACCAGTTTGGCCTGAGTCAATCAAAATGCTACAAAATCCCACCCATGCCTAGGAGGACGTATCCACTGACCTCATCTCTGGAGGGTGGATGGGAGGTGACTTTCCTGCAGCTAGTGAAGAGCAGCCTGTAGCTGAGGCCCTCATCTCTAGGACAGGGAGCAAATGGAAAGACCTGTTGGACCAGAACAGAATTCCCAGCCAGTTGCCCATTTCTCTCTGAGAGCCAGAGGATGGGTCTGGGTTGAAAGTGTGAGTGCACTAACATGTGGTTCACAAAGGCTTCCTGCCACTATCTCATTCAGTCTTGTCCTCAGAATGTGGAAAATACATAGCTTAGGACTTAAGGCTGGTACTAAGAGGCAGGATCCTCTTTGGCCTCACTGAACATGAGTCCTCAGAAGGAGACTCCAGATCTGCCTAGAAGGTACCAAGGGAATCAGTTGAAGTTCATGAAGTGCTCAGACTGAATCATTCCTGTATGACCTGGGGCCACCATCTCACCATCAGCAGTTTTTCATCCTTAGTTCTGAATCAGCTGGATGCATATAGGTAGAACATTGTCAAATGTGAAAGACGTCTTCAAAAAACCTTGATTTTGGAGGCACTGGGCAATGGCAGAAGAGTCCAAATCATTAACTTAGTCTGTCAGAGTCTGTACCAGGGCTTCCAGGTCTCCCAAAGCTCAGTGCTGGTTGAGCCCTCCCTCTGCAGATCTGCAGCTTCCTTCCATGCAGGAGCTGCTGTTGTTGCTGTCATACTGCCTCTGTGAACACAGCACCTCACAAAAATTAAGGATAATAAGAAAGTTTATCATCACATTTGTGTGTCAGTATAAATGCTTAGCTGTAAAGCTGCATTAATGGTGAAGGGTCTGGAGCAAAAATCTTATGAGGAGCGGCTGAGGGAGCTGGAGGTATCTAGGCTGGAGAAAAGGAGACACAGGGGAGACCTTATTGCTCTCTACAACTGCCTGAAAGGAGGAAATGGCCTCAAGTTGCACCAGGGGATGTTTAAATTGGGTATTAGGAAAAACGTCTTCACTGAAAAGGTTGTCAAGCACTGGAACAAGCTGCCCAGGGAAGTGGTGGAGCCACCATCCTTGGCGTTGTTTAAAAGATGTATAGATGTAGCACCTGGGGACATGGTTTAGAGGTGGACTTGGAAGTGCTGGGTTAATGGTTGGACTTGATTATCTTAGAGGTCTTTTCCAACCTAAACAATCCTATGATTTGAGCTGAAACAATCAGGCATAACAAAGCTCTTTTTTCACCTTTTTTTTTCCTTAATTTTCTTGTAATTCACAAAGCTTGTCTGAAAGACTAGTGGCTAGACCAGCAATTAGCACAGTTAACAGAAGTAAGTGGGAGCGATTTTTCTTCCGTAATGCAGATGTATTCGAGTTTTGTAGATGCCTCTTTTGCAAGTGGCATTGTCTGTTTCTTGCAATATCCTCCCTTAAAGAGAAACATCATCCTCCAGGCTGCATTTACGAAGATGCGTGGCTTGGATGTATCTTATAAAACGAAAATGACATAATTACTTTGCTTCTAGCAAAGTCTATGGACAAAGTGACCCAACGTCTTGTACTTTCAGGAGTAAAAATAGGTTTGCATTATTTCTACTGTCCTTGGTTTGACAAAATGCCATATGCCTTCAGTCACTGTGAAGCTCATTAGAATAAGGATAAAAATTGAACCTAGAACACAGTTGACCAACTAGGAAGTTTAATTTCCAATAAATTCATTGAGATTTTTAAATCTTTTTAAAATTCAGCAGTATAGTCATAATCATTAGAAGTGGAAAACCAAGTTGAATAATTTTAACAAAAATTTGAAAAATCCTGTGTGACTTTGTATTTTTTATCTTCTGTTCTATTTTCCAGACACATGGGGAAGGCACTAAGTAAAATGCTGGCCTTGAGTTGATTGCAAAGTTGACCTACAACTTAGCCTGAGGTTGTAATACTGGTTTATAACCTACTTGATCAAAATCATCCCCCTTTACTGTAAAAGACAAATGATGGCCTACTGGCTAAGGCACAGAATGAGAGCATCTAGATTTAGTTCTCTGCCATGGTCCAGAGAAAGCCATGTGGTTGGAAGGCCTTTGAGGGATTTCACTCCTCTTTTGCAACTCCTAACCTCCATTCATTTCCAAAACACAGGTCAGACATCTCAGAGGATTTTAATCCTGAGATTTTAGCAGCAGTTCATCCCCTCTGAGAGGATTCTCCCTCTCTCACAATAAGGAGTTCATAAATCTGTGGAACACCAGTAGATTGCAGTGATGGGCTCAGAGTGATCAATCATTCTTCAGGCACAAACTTAGGCAGAAACTGGTACAAGTAAATAAGGTTGTTCCTCTGTACAAAAAGCTGTGGAAACATAGCTAGAATCTCAAAAACTTGTTTTCCACCGATTTGGAAATAATCCATAGAAGCATTTCAGTAGTAAGGATTGCTTCGGTGTCTATGTTAAAATGTTCTTCATCTGCAACAGCATTTATAAGTCTTAAAGGTCCTTTCCAACCAAAGTGATTCTATGAGTTTGGCTTTTTTCATATGGCTCTCCTAGAAGTACCTGTATTTCAGTAATTCCAAGTGGGCAGCACAGGAGGAGCCCTCTGAGCCTGACAGCCAACCATTACACAAACACAATAACACAGCACATGGGGTAGATGTCTTCTGTTTAAATCTGCAGATAATTGCCTCATCCACTTACCTGGAGTCTACCAGCTGTAAGTATTTTGCATTCCTTGGGGTAAAAGGTAGAGCAGGAATTGCAGCCTTAGCCCAGATCTTGTGGATAGTGCTCTAAGAATAGCACAATGCAGCCCCCACCATGTTGCTGCTGCCAACCAGCATCAGACATCACACTGAGTTCATTAGTCAGTTTAAACACAAGACTTCTAACCTGAAGTGTGGTTTGAAAAACTGTTCCCCAGTGTTGTGGGCTTCAGATGGAGATACTTTAGGAGTAGTAAACACTGGCCATTTTCAAAAGAGCTTTACAGAGTAGAGCAGGAATGATCTGCAGGTGTGTATATATATATTTTAGCTTTTTAATGATGTATATCTTTAAAATGGACAGGGACAGGGACTCCCTTCAATAAGAACTTATTGCAATCACTATTTATACTTTTAGCAATATTGGAAAGTAAAATCATAATACTGTGCTGTTTGATACCATGATAAACAAGAAAAAAATCTCATAATAATTCTCAAAATTCTTATAAATTCTCTAATAATAATTCTCATAATAAAAAAATCTTTTAAAATTCTCATAAAAATAATATTTCCGGATAACTAATTGCAAATTACTGTCTGCTAAATGTTCTTCTGTCAGTATATACATATTTGACATCACAGTAAAATACAATAGCCACATATGTCTTTTCTGTGCCTCTCCAATACAAAAAGTAGTCCTGAATCCTGTGGGTTGCATTTTGAATACCTATTTCAAAAAGAAAAACAATTCATACTTCCTTTGTTGGCACACTGCACAAGTCAGATGTCAAGACTAGAATTATTCCCTGCCAATATATTTTTCAATTTATAAAATTGATGAAGATACAGAAGGGAAACAAATAGGGCAATAACTGCATGATATAATTTAGTGTAAACAGTAAAATGAGCTTCTTATTTGCAGCTTCCCATGGGACATGAGTATAGACAGGGAACTTTCTCTTGTTTCTACAGTAGAAAATAAAAAAGGAGGGATGGAGTGACACCAGTTACTAATCTGCAGAGAAGCCATTAAGATAAAAGCAGATGGGGGCCTGGCTCAGAGGACTGGTAATAGGATACAGTACCTTTTCCTTCTAAGTTACTGACTTTAATCAAATTCAGGTTGTTAGCTACTGAAAACTGTGGTATCACCATCCAGTGTATATTCAGTGGTCTTTATCAAAAGGGCTGTTGGTTGCAGTCCAGTTTCTTGTGGTTCCAGGACCACTTGAAGTGGCACCCCAGGGTTATTCAAGCAGAGACACTAAGCTTTGGGTAGAGAGAATAAAATTCCCACCCAAACTAAATCTCAGTCTCCCAGCAAGATGAGGAGATGGAGTAGGGCGTCCCCCACACTGCTGACTTTGCTACACCTGTTTTCTGGCCAGACAGGAGTTGTTTTCAGCTACAGACCTTAAGTATCTTTTACTGACAGATTTCTACTGTAGCGTTCTCTGATGAAGATGCATAATTTATTCCCTTCCTAATGTAAGAAGTGCTTCCTGGGCACTGCGATGTCCCTTCCCTAGCCTTCCCTCTATTTTCTTCCCCATCTTTCACTTTTTCCCTACATTGTTCTGGTCTATTGACACACTGTTTCTTTAAAGCAATCAATAGAGAGTATGAATTAACATCTTTGCTTCTGCCATTAAAATTATGTAGGTTTTGTCTTGTGCACAGCTCTTTTTCTTTGTTTTACTTCCTCATGCCATCTTTTCCTCTTATTGAACTTGAAGCTTTTAGGTTTCACCAGGAGGGCTGTGGGCAGAGATGGTGGTTCAGAGGGTGCTCTGGTGTCTGCAGACCAGCTGGGAACAGGCCCTCACTGCGATAGGCAGGCACTCTGCCAAGCCCCACTGGGGCCAGTCCCTGCCTTGGGGACATTGCTCTCTAAAGTGGCAACCCTAAAACATGCAGAGAAATTCTTCTATCTGCATGAAAAACACCACAGGAATGAAGACCTCAGTCTGATCACTGCAGTAGTTTATTCTAAGTAATAGTGGCCTTGTATCTGTTAAAATTCCTTATGTGATTCTTCTTCCAACACATTTTGAGGTGTCTTTTTTTTTCTCTCCCCAGGGCTTTGGAATAAAGAAAGTATATTCACCTCACACCAGGTTGGGGTCTCAAGCCTGCTTAGTGGCAAGTGCCCTAATCTCACCTCAAAGACCAGCATGCTGAGAAAGTCAAAGAAGGTGCTCAGAATACCTGAGAAATAAATCACAGTTGTTATCCAGTTCAACAAAGGTGATTTTTCATTTCCTAAGTGACTCGGTTTTTTGAAGAGAGACATCATAAAAGGAGAGCAAAGGTAAAACTTTTCAGTCTCTTCTTAGTGATGAATCTATACCTGCCAAGATGCAGACTAGCTGGAAAAGCCACAAAAACTAGATTCCCCCTTCCACCTTTTCATTTTTTTAATAACTTTAAATTTTTAGAGTTGAAGAAAAATTAGTTTAATGCCTCGTTGTCTCTCTTTCCCATCTCTCCCTCCTGTCCAATGTTTTTAAACATACTATAAAGTTAATCCAAGAATTCAGTAGTGATTTAAATTCTTGTAATAGCTGCTAATAATTACCATTCTGCTACTATTCAGGAATTTCATCTATTTATCTCAATGACAGAATAGGCAGAAACACATAAAGTAAACAGTGAGCCAAGTCTGATTAGAGAAGCAGGCATTGAGTTTCATTTCCCAAGGACATTACATTTGTAAAATTAGTATCTGAGAAAGATTTGAAATGTCTTCAAACTGGGAAACTAATAAGAGATTATTTTTCATATTTTTTTGTGGAGTTAATACTTCTGGAAATGAATTATTCAACATTTCTTTAATGCTCGAAAAGATAAAGAATATCCTTTTAGCTTTGCAGATATGGGACAGCAGAATATCTACTCCTATGGTAATAAAAATATACCTACTTTCTTATTGTTCCACAATCTGTGTGACACCTGCATATCAGACAAAAATTCATTCAGATATGCATTTTGATAAGCAAAGATTGCTAATTGTCATTGTAAGAGATATTGTATCATTATGCAGGATATAGTAGAAAATAGAAGACTTTCTACAGCATTTTAAAACTAACTGGGAAATGTAATAATGAACTTAAATGCAACTTTACAAAAGACTATGTTTTTTCCAGACATCAATTAAAACACTAGGGAAAGGGTTTCATTTTTCATACTTCCTTTAGTTTTTTTACAGTAATTTTCTGCAGAGGACTTGTTTTCTGAAAGCTTAATTTTTAAAAATTTTCTTGTTTTTTAATATCGATACTACAGATAAAGTTAGGCTAAAAACAGTTGATTCATTTCTAATTATCACTACTTCATATGGTATGATGGTACAGATTTAGTACTCATGCCCTCTGGATTAAGTATGAAGACTTGGATCTTAAAGAATGTGTCCAGCTGGTAAGAGGGAATTAAGAAGGCAATATACTGTAAGGGGTAATGCAAGAAACAGAAACAGAACTGCATAATGACTGCAGTTTTACTTAGCAAAGATGCCTGCAAACAGTTGCTGTTGGCTTTTACTTTGAATACCTGTTGTGGGTGTGTTGGAAGCTTTGGATGTTTCTCTAAAAATCAAACAAAACAAAGTTTATATTTGGTGAAGTTGCGTTATGGTCTCACTTTTGCTCTGAAAAGCAAATTATCACACATTATGCATTATGCCACTGTAAATATGTATTGCTTACATTAATTTGAGGGAACCTTTTTATGTATCTAGTCTGAATTTCAAGGTTATAGTGAAGAACCAAACCACGGTACTCTGAAGCATCGTGACATCTCTGACCAAGGGATCTGCTTACCATTGACTCTGAATATGCCCTTCTAATATATACAAGTTATAAATCTTCCTGTACTTGTGCAGCAGAGATAGAGATAGAGACAGAGACAGAGACAGAGACAGAGATAGATAGAGATAGAGATAGAGATAGAGATAGAGATAGAGATAGAGATAAATGCAATGCTGTTTTCTTCTTAGAGGCAGGGACTTGACTTGGATGTATATTGAGCTTTCCAGATGCAAGTCACTGCAGACATAAGGAGCAAGTCATTGAATGGAAGGCAAGGCACACAAGCCTGGAGCGCTCCCAGCTCTGCCTCTGATTCATCTTCTGGCCCCAAATTAGTAGTTTTGCATCCTCGGATATTTTTCTTAACTGTTTAATGAGCATTTCTGATATTTGACTCCATATTAGAGGTACCTCAAGGTCACAGTACAGAAGCACTAAGTTTTATTGGTGCCAAGTCTTTATTGCCAAGTCTTCTCTTGAACACTAAACAGCTCTCAGTGAACTCCTGGTAGAACAGGGCTAGCGAGCAAGGCAGGAATAGGACACCTGGAATACCAAACAGATATGATAAATTAAGGGGAAATTTAGATTAAAACTGAGCTAAAGAAGGGAAACCATAGAAGAGGAAAGGAAAGGAACTGAGAAAAAGGGATCAGTAGAAATGGGAACAGGAAATTAAAACCACACCTCACATCTTGCAAAGTGTAATCCTTTCAGGATGGTGTTACCCAAACACTATTATCATGGATTCACTGTTGGAAATAAGGTACATCCTTGTGGTAGGCACCTACCCAAAGAAAACCACAAGTCTCTCATCATCTTACTGATGCTTTGCCATTAGCTTCAGCAGGTGAGACACTTCAAGTCAGACACTGACAGTGCTGAAATCCCACTTACAACAACAATAGGAAACCAATACGAAAAAGTTCACGTTGGCATGACCTACTTCTGTGGATCACTAAAAGTTTGAATTGTGACTTTTTAAAAAATGGAACAATATATTTGGGTTTCGCAGTACATTTTTGTATAGTTTTAAACTTGTGTACTGGTTCATGCTAATTAGGCTCAGGTCCTTGCTTATAGGATACTTTCCTTGCAGGTAAAATCAACAATAATTGATTAGAATATAAAAATAAAAAATTTTCTGTACTGACCCCATAATTTTCTCCAGAGTGAAACAATAATATTATTATGCTTTGCTACTGACTAAATCAGATTATTATTTCCTTTTCCACCAAATTATATGGTTTATAGAGTTATCATCAAGATGGAGAAGTATATGTAAACTGGCTATCAGGCACAGAGTAAACCATATTTTGTCTTCCAGTAAACACTTAAGCCTCAAACCATCCGATTATCACCAAGAGGGAAAAATGTGAAGTTCTTGACAAGTTAGTAAAAGCATCTGGCAAAGCATGGAGATTTTTAATTTTAATTTAAAGACCAACTATCATTCTTACTAAAAATATCTTGAAACAATCAGGTGATCTTCAACACTCCAGATGGGTTAAAATTTTCCACAGAAAGCTTTTACCAGTCTGCAGTAATCTGTCATGACTCTGCTCAATATGAATAGTGTGGATGAAAAATGTGTGGTTTATTGGTTCACATACAAAATGTGTAAATAAGGAAGCAGAGTAGAATGTGTGGGCATGTGTTTTTATCAAGCTTTCCTTGCTCATACACCAAAATTATGGTCTTGAGTATGGCAAGCAGCTCTAGTGAAGTAAAATGTCTAGGGTTCATTTCCTAGGAACTCAGTTACTTACTTATTTCCTGCCTTTGCCTGTGTAGGGCCCAGAGCTGCCTCTCTACCTGTTTGAGGACCACACTAGGAGGAAATTAATATTTGGTATTTCCAGCAATCTCAGATGAGGAAGAATGTCATTGCTCCCAAGTCTTTAATTGTACACAAGTCAGGATCTGCTTTCATGTAAATAACAGTGGCTAAACCAGGGTCTCATTAATTTTTTTTGTCTCTAAGTCCCCCTTTCCTTTTCATAGGAGTATCATAGAATATCTCCAGTTGGAAAGGAAGTTAGAACTACATGTCCATACGTACACCTGAGAAACACTTTTTATTCAATCATATCCATCTAGTCACAGTTCATTTCCATTGTTTCATACAATCTTGAAGACAATGCTTGTCTTCGCATTAATTTAATTGACAAATCATTAGAATGACATATGTTAATTTAAAAGTAAGGAATATGAACTAGGTGTATTTTTAACTTAGCTTACACATCTAGAATGTGCCACAATAAGAAGGGCTTTTTTGGATCTCAGAGAGAATTTTTAAGCCTAGTTTAGATGCCAAAACCTGTATTTTGGCCCTGAAAGAAAAAGCTTCTGTTACTTTAACTCAAGACAGTGAGGTCTTCTGAGATGTAGGCTAATTCTGTTTGGATGCCCAACAGCTGGTTTAGGAGGGGAGCATTCAGCATCCCGGGCACAGCTGTGTTAGCAAGGCCTGTAAGACAATTTAAGGAGCACTGTGGTGTCTCTTACAGTTTTGGGGAAAAGCTGGTACGTCACGCTCTGCAGCAGCCCGGAGTACCAAGTAGGTGCTGGAGGGCTGTGTGTCAGTAGCAGAGGCCGAGCTTTAGTGTGTTAAGGATAAGGATAATGAGCCTTGTGTAAAAGCAGATTTTTGCTGGGTAAAAGGGATGATTTCTGTCTTAATGAGAGTGCACCTTCATGCTTATCAAGGGAATTTATAAAGCCTTGATCTCAAGCTAACAAATCCAGGTGTCTTTTCCATGTGAATCAGGTTCTTAGAAGGGAGAATTCACTTCATCTGCCTAAATACTTCATTCAATATCATGTGTTCTTAGGGGTGCTTTTTCTCTGCCCACTCCCTGCTTGTCTCTTACTCTGCACACTGGATTTAAGGACAGGGCGCTTATGCCCCTTAGGAGAGTAGGAGTTAAGCACTGAGACACCTGCCAGAGCCTATCCTTCCATCTCCTGACCTGCACAGGTGCCCAGTGTGTACCACAAATGCCCTTGCCTGCCACACACGGGGCAGTGCCAGGGAAGGCAGGTGAGATGTTTCGAGAGTGACCTTTTCACATGGACTTCCCCTCACTGAAAGGCATCACACTTCACATCCGTTCAGCACTGGGCAGGCTTTTCCTCCACATGAACTTTTGAATGTCTAGTCTCCTCTTAATGATAAAGGACTAGTGCAGTAATCAAAGCAAGGGGGAAGGAAGAGAGTTAAGAGAGAGGTGTCATTAAGGCTTACTAAGATTTGAGATTTGAACTCTCTTTTTAATTTAAAAAAACCAAGCCAAAGAGCGTGACAGAGAGTGAAAACAGGCTTGTACCTAAAGCAGCTTGAAGGATGTACTAGAAAAACAGCCAAAAAAAGGTCTTCCATTTCCTAGCTATTCCTTTCTGTGACCTTTACTAAGACCTGTTAATAGTCTCCAGGTAAAATCCCTGGCACTGACAGACAGACTTTCATGGTGTACATCATGACAGACACAGAAAAGGAGCTGGAGAGAGACAGGAAAATCTATGGCCACAGCCTGTCACTGCAGAAGAAATCTCCATATAAATGATGGCTATAACCTTGGGAAAGTTTTGCTTTTGTTGTCCCAAAGGGTTAGATATTTTGTTAAATAAATAGGAATTAGGCAAGTGTATTTTTTAATATCCTAAAAATTCAGTACATATGTTGCAAAGATATGAAAGTGGGAATATTGGCAAATTTTTTTTGTGCTAGAATTCCACGTGCACACAGAACAATAGCAAGTCCATATCCTCTAATATCTGCTCAGGACAGGGTGATGATATTATGGATCATGACTCAGTCCCTGTCTGCTAACTCACACTGAAATCCACTTCATCCACAGTTTGAAGAGGTGTCTACATAAAGGATTGTGTAATTTCTGCTATTTCTTGGGTTTTTTGGGAGCTACTATGCCTTTGGAATCACCCTTGTTACACAGTATACCAGTCGTAGGGAGGTCTGAAAATAAATACTTTATGATCTCGACTGTATTAATAATAAGTAGTTATATATTGTTTAATGAATATCAATATCTTGATAATATTTTTCTTACCAGAGAAAGCAAATACATGTATCTTCATTTAAAATTTTCTGTGAATTTTTAGGGAAACGGTCAAGTGTGAGAGACTTTGATTTTGTATTTCTTACATAAAAAAACCCCAACACAACAAACATACAAGCTGCCATGTGGTCAGTGAGGATTCTTCCTGTTGCTCCATCCATTCTCTTCACTGTCAGTGATATAACAGAAGGAGTTTGTAGGAATATGCTTTGTAAGTGGGACTCTTTTCTAATAGTTAAGGTCATGGAACAAGTTGAAAAGCATGAAATTCTGCTGCATAAATTATCATTAACAATGTGGTTTATTTTTCTTTGGCAGTTGAAATTTTAATGTAATGTTCTGCTGAAATTCTGAGATTCAGTCAAGTTTTAACAAGCTACTGCTAGGAGATTGCATTATTTTTTATGCATTTGTTATTAAAATTCTTGATAAATGTTGCAAAGATTCTACCTGTAAGCTGTTTTTCACTCTCTAGCTGATATTAAATACTTGCCACCAGAGCTGCATTTTTGATGGTAATTTGTCACATGGCGTTATTTCTGCTCCTAGAGTGAATGAATGCAACCTTCATCAGGTTCCTTGTCTGAAGCTTCACAAGAAATACATTTCAAAATGAAAGTCATCAGTATGTATGTGCATAAAATTTTCCATAAAGATATACTACTACTATTTTCTTGCATGAATGTTTATGACAAGAAGATGCCACGGCTTTCAGCATGGGCGAAATAGATGCATATTTTAATAGTGAGCAAAATTTAATAGAAAAAGTTTGTGTTGTTCACCCAACTATGTTTTGTTTTAGTCAGCATTTGTGCAGACAAAGCTACTCAGGAGCCTAAGAAAACCCCACGGACAAGGTTCCTGTGACTCACAGTGCACTTTGGCCGAGCCACCCAGGCTGGGAAGATGGGAATGCTGGGGGCTCCGGGATGCTGCCCCTCAGAGCATATGAAGGTACAGCTTTAGATCTGAAGGGGAAAAAGCTGCATTTTTCTAATTTTTCTCTGGAACGCTTTCCAACATCTTAAGCTAACGGGTTCCCAGCTTGCTTCCAATCCTGGTTTATAGTTGTTCTTCAGGGGTTAAATGAACTGCAGTGCATTTCTTGCATGCAGTGCTGCTTTCTTTAAAACATCAGGAAGTCAGTATGGTGGCATTGGGCAGCCTCCAGGTGTGCCAACCTGACCCCAGGCCCTCCAGCCAACTGCTGTAATGGGAGAT
The DNA here is from genome assembly GCA_013397975.1 of Machaerirhynchus nigripectus. Classification (NCBI taxonomy): domain Eukaryota; kingdom Metazoa; phylum Chordata; class Aves; order Passeriformes; family Dicruridae; genus Machaerirhynchus; species Machaerirhynchus nigripectus. Next base: position 61,310 of record VZRQ01005767.1, on the reverse strand, counting down.
GCTTGCACACCAGTGGCTTTGTGCACCCAATTAACATAATGAGTGCAGAAAGGTGGGTCAGTGATTCTATGAACATGGGCTGACCCATCCTCTCTGCTGCTTCCTCTGAGCTTTACACTTCTTCGAGCTTTTCTGGTGATTCTGTGCAGTCAATCTTCGACCACTGAGCTCAGCCCTCAGCAGGGTCTTGCAGGTGCGGATGGAGGGGTTTGGTGGTAAAACTTGCAGAAAGGGACTGCCATGAAAAGAAATCTCCCCAGTGGTTCTTCCCTGATCACATAAATGGCCATGCAAACTTCAACCATCCTGTGAGCCCAGAGGGAATGTGGTCTCCATGACCCCAGTCACCCTTTCACACTATAGTTTCCATGAAAAATCAACTTTTACCAAGATGACTGTTCCTTGGATGGACTCCTGGGAATGCAGACCACAGTCACAGAGGTATCTGCCTGTGAGTCATTTCTCCTGCCTGTTATTCCAGGTGGACCCAGGGGGTTTCTCTGTTATCCTGGGAGGGTGGGTGGCTGGCCAGGGGAGCCTGACTGAGAGAGGAGGGTGGAAAAGCCTGCAGCATCCTTTCACTTGAGGATCTGCTGCTAATGCCTCACCCATTCCTGTAAATTGTCTTAATATATGAACATTATTGAAGCTTCATCTATAGGTTTTGTATATGTGGCAGCCAGAAAAAGGTTGTGTGTCAGGTTTGAGTTTGATTTGAGGCAGGAGTGGGATCTGAAAGCTATAGATGCTGCTTTAAAGCTTTTCTCCAGTACTGATGTTAATGAGTGATGTAAGCCATTCCTTCGGACTGATGACTAATCCTAATGAATATGTTGCATACGTATGTTTCACGGCTGTCATTAAGCTTCCATTTTAACTGCTCTTTCCCTTTCCCCACTCCCACCCATGCCTGCAATCTGCAAACTCCTATTCCCTGTAGGTATTTTGATAGAGAAACAGACAGGTAACGATCCCGATGTCAGACTGTAAGCCATGCAACTGTCAGTTCATATTGTGTCTGACAGCCATTGACAGCTTGCTTCTTCAATTTTACTAAGATTAATATTCTTCACATGTTTTATTTATATTTACTGATCTTGCTGCAGTGAATTTTTAAGGAGAAGTTTACATGTTAAAATCCCCTGTTAAAAACCAAATCTGTATTTTCTTCAGAATTTGGGTTTAAATTTCATCAATATTGCTTGTGGAATTTTTGCATGTTGCTAATGGCATGATCTCATGTACAGTGCTTTATTCATACAGTGGTCAATAAAGCTTATTCCAATAAACCCCCAGGATCATCATCCTGAGATCCTCCTCATCCCTGGAAGCACATCCATACATGGTTAACTTCACACAAGGCAGTAGTTTCACAGAAGACAACTGCTCAGATGCATAAAATTATTCACATGTGCAAGCATTTGAAAGATCCAATTTCTGTAAGAGTAACATTGTCACCAGAGTAATGCTACTGAGCTTCAAAGTATTCACATGAGCAAATGCCTGTAAGATTAGACTTTGGGCTCTCTGGTGAAACTCTTGTACTGTTCTGTCCATTTCAGGTGGCTCACCATCTCTCTAGATGCTTGAATTGAAATGGAAACACACTGGGATGCTGAAATTTTAAATACAATGGAGGAAATTACACTTAAGCCAAAAGAATTTTAAGCAAGAAAAGACAGAAATACTTGGAAATTTGGAAAAAAAGATTCTAATTTTATGTACATTTTAATGTAAATAGCAATAGGGTATTTAGCTAATTCATATGAAAATAATGTTTGAAAAAGATAAAATTTAAATCTATGTATATAAATATGGAATTTTACATTGTGTAAATACAAAGACAAAAGTTTAAACTTGATTTCTATGCTTTAGGCATAGAATGCTAAATGACTAATGCTAAAAGGCCTTAGTCAAATCCCCCACTCCTTAGTCAAAGATTTTTATCATGTATTCTATCTGAGTGCAGGCTGACTTATTTGACCCAATTTAGGGAAATCCAGATCCCCATCTTCGCACATTTATTAATCGGAAGATTTCCATTTCAGGACTCCTTTTAACCTCTCTGATCTTTCAAATTGCATGTCTCTTAACTTCATAAATTAGCCAATTCTGACGTCATCTAGCCATGAGATTATAGTGGTGGTTTATCTCTTTTTTTCCCTTCTTTTCTCTCCAAATCTGCATCATCATGTTTTTCCTATTGCCATGGCAATACAGCTAAGTATACAGAAAAATGCAACAAGCCAATTGCATGTAAAAAAGTTTGCACAAAGACAGAATTGCTAACTAAACAAGGGGCATTGCTGATATGTGGCTCCTGCAGGGATATTAATGGTGGGGGGGAATCCCTTTTTATCTTCTCCCATTACCGAACAAAGTGAAAATGCAAACGGGGAGACAAGACATATCAGGATTTCCAGAACAGTCACAGGAAGGGATATCAGCATCAAGTAGGACCAGTAACGTGGAAGTGTGACATTTCCTTCACATCACACGGAGCTCCAGCAGCCTCTAATGAAAATATGGGTGATTTAGCACTTCTTCACCGAAAGTAACCCTGCCCTGGACCTCGGAGAGGGGGCGTATTGTTAATTTAGAAACAGTGGCACAAACAATCAAGGGCACAGAAAAATCAATGAATCGGTAAAAAGCCTCTTCATTTACCCTAATAATTCTCTCCATATGCTTACATGTGAAATTAATAATAATTCATCCTTCAGTGACAAATCAAGACTACTTTTTAGCCCAAATAATTGTAATAAAGTAGTTAAAACAGAGAGGCCTTTGATTTTTCCTAATGTAAGAGGAAAAATTAGATGAACAAGCTGTGTTTTCTTACTTTTTAAAAATTTGATTTCATTTACATTTTGCTCATTAATTATTTTTCAGGGAGAAGAGGTTTGTCTTATTTTCAGCAAAAGGAATGCTGATTGTTCTCCTAGGGATATTATAAGAATGTCAAGGAAAGCCATAAATATTTTATAAACACTGATAATAGAGTTTTCTGTGCTACGGAAAAGTCAATGATTTTTGAAAAGGGATACATAATGATTTTCTGACTAACTGCAAAAATGAGATGGCAGTAATTTTAGTATTAGCTAATAAATATTGACATTTGTATTTCAATGAGTGTAATCAGGCTTTGGTTGGATATGGAAAGTCATGATTTTTTCATCACTATTATTCTAAAAGCTTGACTATTTCTATTTCCACCAAAGATATTAAACAGTCTTTGCAGGAAGCCTCAGTAACTTCTCAGAATAAATCCAGTAAGACTATGCAAAAATAATATGTGCTCTCTGCATCATATTGCGAGCTCATCTATTTTGCTCTCTCACTTAAAAACAACATTGTGCAACAGGCATCCTCGCACAAAAGCAGTCTGTATGCAAAATGATTTGGTTAAAATGACAGCTTTGGGCATACGGGTAACCTGATATCCCCAGCATACTTTACCTTGTTGTATCTCGCAGCTATTCAGATTTACCAGTTAGGGGAAAAAAAAAGACCCAGAAAACACCCAGGGGTCACCCAGAGTCTGAAATGTCAGCTGTTATTCATGGTGGTAGCCTATTATTGTAGAGACAGTCAAAAAAGTCCCTATTCTGTGATGACTTTTCAGATTTTCAAAAGCTTTTAGTCCCAAAGTTACCACCCTTCCACCAAAGCCAAAATCCCATACTGGTTTCAGAACTGCTACATTTCTGGTGAAGGATCCCCCTGGGGTACCTGGTATTTGATGAATTAAAAATGACATCATTCTTGTTGGCTTTAGGGCTGATAATTACTGTCTGCTGAGAACACACAGCAGTGAATGGCGGCAGAGGGGAGCGAGCTGAAACCCAGCGCTTTGGTTACAAGTTCATTAGCGGACATGTCTGTAATGAACAGACCAGATTTTAAAACTGACTTGTTTTTTCAATGCAGACAATTTTCAACAGAAGATTCTGGAGCACTGATACTGTTTCCTCGTAAACCAGCCCCAGTTTCCAAGCAATGTGTTATTTAGGGCAGCACATCCGTCTCCTTGGTTGCCCGCTCTTCAAAAGCCTCTCCTATGGTAGCACAGGTACCCAGTGAGCTGGGTAGCCAGGAAGAGAACTGGCTGAAAAATAGCTCATTTTGGATAATCATTAGCTGGATTAATTCCTTGATCCAGGTGAAATTTAAAAAAGTAAACCATGGGAGCAGGAAAAGTGAAGCTGGATGGTATAAGAAATGCTGCTCGCTGATGGGAAGCCACAACCCCATCTCTGTGAGTGCCACCATGACATCCTCACCTTGGATGTGGTGACGTATTTCCAGACCTTGCCCTTTTGCTGGCTCTGGTGCTCCCCTGACCTCTCTGTGACTCAATTTAAAGTCTGAAACCAACCGAAAAGTAACACAGGAGAAAAAAAAAAAAAAAGAAAAGAAAAGAGAAAAAGGCTATTTGTTTAAATTGGCTCAATAAGGGGTCAGATAAGCCACAGTTGCTACTGCACTTCTGTGCATCAGCAACATGTGGCATAGTCCAGGGAAAAGGGAGGACCCTCACTAGCTTGACCAATTTAAACTGTCTTGAAGCAGCTCCCTGGATATCTTGCCAGGGGCTGTGTAATAGAAAGAGGAGCATTTCTGTATCACAATGTTTAGTCCTGGATAATTTAAAAACATAATGTAAAAAGGCTTCCTTCCTTTAAAAGCATGTGATTCCTGACCCTTTCCTTTATAAATACGCATGCACACACAGACACAGAGTATAAATTAATCTGGAAAATGTGTTGATTTATAAGAGGAGGGAACAGAGGGAAGAGGAAATCTAAACAACCTCATTTAGTCTTGGCAATATCAAGAATGCCAAGGCTAGTTTTCCCCTGCTTGTGGATGGAGCAGTTGGAAGCTTTTGAGGGAGGGACTGGGATTATATTATGATCTTTTTCCTAGTTTAGATGAACTGAGGGTGATACTGGAATTTTAAGGAAGGGTTTTTTCCCCCTATATGATTTTGCGTGCTGAAGTTTAACAGCTGTTGCAAGCAAGAAGAAAACATATTTTTCCCACTACATCTTTGATTCCACCAGATGAACTGAGTTTCTCTGCCATTATTTCTTTATAAGAAAATTCAAAATCCAGGCAGTTAAATTTAACCCAGATATAACTCTGCTGATTCAAAATTAAATTAAAACAAAGGTCAGATTTGGCCAAACCTTTTAATTGCTCATGACCCCATTATTTTCTGTCCCCCTTCCCTCCCCCCGTAACTGGTTGTCCCATTGTTTCACTAGGGATTGAAGTTAGATTTACTGGCTGGCAAATACAAGGATTGCTCTTTTGCCCCTTTGCCCCATTCCCTGATTTAAAAAATAACAGGAGAGGGGATGGGTGTAGGGAGAAGCCTCAGAGGGGTTGGTTTGTTTGTTTGTTTTTTCCCAGTATCCCTGTAGGTTGCTAGTGTTACACCGTGAGTTTTTGGGAAAAGTGAGACTACAAGCCAATCGATTCCCTTCAGCTCCACAGGACTGCACTTTCTGGGACAATGTAAACATCCAATTGCCGTGTGAACTCTCCCATCTGATTTTATTAGATGTGTTTTCCCCCGTGCTATTGTTTATCATCATTTTTATGCATATTTGTCCTCGTGTTATATTTTTGCCGTTAGCTAGAGCAGCAAACAGGCTTTTATCAGCCTGTGAGCCCCACGCAGGGGAGCGGGAGTGGGCAGCACCGGGCACGCAATCTCCCCTCCTGTGTTACCGAGTCCCCTGCGCCGCAGCGGGATTCACTCCCTAAAGAGATAAAGTTCCCACTGGGTCCTCCTCCCCCTTCAGACTTTGCTCTGGCGTGAGTGCGGGCGTTTGCTTTGGTTTATGACTGTGAGCAGAGACTGCGGGGGCCGTGCTGGGTCAGCACGTCCTGTAACTCCCCTGCCCAGCAGAACCTACCTCGGGGGCTGCTGCCATCCCCAGCAGGTCCCGCTCACCCACAGAGGGCTGGCTTATGGTTGGTTTCGGCTGTGGCAAATTTTCCCAAAAACATATTTCCCACCTCAGAGGCCCCCTTTGGATGTTTGTGTCACCATAAGATAGGACTGACTGCGATCGAATCTGACCCCCTATTTACGTCCAAACAGCAGTAAAGCTGCAGACAAACATAAATAACACATGCTTGCACATCCTCTGCTGTGTTTTGATCCCAGAAATGCTGAAACTGGTGTCTGAGCACTTCAAACCCTGCTTTTAGACGATTTGAAATGCATCCATTAAATTGCAGCTTTTGCTGAACCTGTCAAGAAGGGTTTCTGCCCCAAATGGAAACTGTCCAAAAAATTATGCATGGCCATTTTAAAGTTATGCAAGGTCAGAAAATACAAACAAAACAAACCAAAACAAAAGAGGGCGATTGAATGGCTGCAGGACGAAACTGTGAGCTAGGGGAGTCCATTTCCTTCAATTATGCCCACCTAGCCAAGTGAAATCAGGGCAGTGGTGAGTTCCACGAGGATGAGGTGGGGGTCATCCCCTTAACCACAGAAGTTTAGATTCCAGTTTTCTAAGTGTTTTGAGTCCTGATGTCTTTTTAGGCGAATAGATGGGGTTAAAATAAAATGCTTCACTGAACTAGGTGGGTGTGTGAAACTGTTCTTTTTTCCCTGATGCTCTGGGGAAAAACAGGAGGACAGGCTCGGATTCAGGGCTCACATTAGTCCCTGCTGCTGCCTGTGCTAGGAGACAGGTGTCCCAATATCAAGGGCCCATCCCTTTTGTTCCCCAAACACGAGCCACAACAACTGTGTTATGAACAAAGGTAAATATTCAGTGTCCTCTGATTAATAGGTGCTTTTTTTGAGTTTCCTGCACTGATGAATTCTGGGGGTACCTGGGAGACAGTTGTGATTCCTCGCTTTGCTGGATCTGTTTTCTGGGATACTTCAAAAGAATAAATCTCCACAGCCATCAGCAGCTCCTCATTCCTTGGAGCCCTTCTTTCCCCACTGCCGCCCAAACTGGCCCTCTGACATATATTGCAGCTCCTGGTTTTCAGTGTTTTTCCCCTTCATTAGCTGAGTTCTAAGCTCAGTTAATCTCTGCTCACTGGATTAGTAAAAACTTTTTTGTCTTCTTGTGAGCTGCACTTTTTCTGATCTCTAATTTTAAGTGCCCAATGAGCAAGTCAAAAAAGAAATATTAAGGTTTCCTGGCTGTGACTGAAATCAAATCAACCATGAGTGACAAATAGGTTTTATAAGTGAAACTTGTTAAATGCAAGGTCTAATTTTAATTTAATTTTTTAAATTTAAGTTCATTCATTTAAGAATTCTGAAAGGGTTTTGCAAAGTCGAAAAAAACCTCCCATCTCTCTATATAAAAACCTGTCTCCAGAGAAATTTTTCTCAAAATACAGAAAACAGCCAAATAATTTAGAACCTGTGGGTTTAACTTCGACAAGGCATGACAAAAATTTTGCAAGCTTGAAGGCGTTTTGGAACCATTGTAAACCAAAACCACCAGGATGTTGAAAATTAAGGCTCCAAGCCCAAGTACAAACTGCCTCCCTGTGTACCTGTTGCAGCACACACAATACCTTGTGTTGGGAAATTATCACTTCCTCTCTGTCCAAGGAAGCCTGGAACACATAGGTGCAGCAAGGCGTGAAAAAGCTGGAGTTTGGCTGTAGCCTCTTATGGAAAGTAGCTTCCTGGTTAGGATTTAGAATACTCTGCTTTGTCCTGGTGTAATTTGGTGAACAACTTTTCAGGGAGGCTTCCAGCAACCTCCTCTTCCCTGTCCCCTTCTACTGCTTCATCTTGGCCTTAGCCCTTACTGATCTGTCCTGCCTTACAGTGAAATGGGTGAGACAGCTGAATCCCTGGGAAAATCATCATTTATTCTTGTATTTCCTATTTATTTGTCTATTCTATCTTTCCTGGGTGTTTTTTGTTTCCAGGGAATCAGGTCCACCATCCAGCCTCCTACACAACTGGAACGACAGGGCAGGGTGGACATGGGAGGCAGAAGTTGCTGGCAAGGGTCAGAAATTGCATAAGGTAGCTAAAGCATCCCCCAGCTCATTGAATGCCAGGTAACACCTTTAGTCCATCTGGTGACCACAGCCTGCTATGGTTATTATACATATATATTTACCAGAATGTCTGCAACCACTGATTCTCTGCTGAATTGTCCCTAATTTACAGCAAAGCAGTGTGAATGCCGCATGTCTGCAGAACATTGCTGCCTGACTGCTGTTTTGACTTGCTTTGCACAGCTGTGAATACAAGGTAGAAGGCAGTGAAAAATTACGTGCAGAGTAGCTAAGGATGTTATAAACAATGTCTGTGAGGTTAATTTAAATGTAGCTTATGTTTCTCAAGAGTCATTAATGATAGATTGCTTTGCATTCTTAGAAATGGCGGGAGAGGGAAGAAGAGTATCCATGTAAATTGACACTGTTATCAAAACAACAAAAGAAATCCCTGGAGGCCATTTAAATGCAGTTGGAACCAGATTTCCAAAATAACATTAATGGTATTCTTCCCTGTTGGTGTGTTAAAGCATGTATGCAAAGATAACAGCAATAATAATAGAAGACACAAAAGTTGCATGCAAGCGATGTGCTGCGTATTCTTCTTGCTCTTCTCCCTCTTCCTTTGCTTCTTAGGGTACTTAGATGTGTGTGCTGCTCTGATGTGACTCCTTTCAAAGGAATAATTGCAGACAACAGACTTCACTCTTTGCTTTATTGGCAGCTTAAGGCATTCAAGCACTGCAAGGATTAAGTCTTATATCTTGAGGGACACCTTTCTGTTTCGTGTGCTTGGGAAAGCTAGTGGTTATTAGAGATGTATGGGCAGGTGTGTGACTGCCTTAAATATGAAAGATTTTTCAGAATGACTCAGTGTTTATTTCGTATTTTTATGTTCTGACTTTCACTTAAGTTACCCTCAAAATCTTTTTCCCCCCAGATACTTTATGAAAGGTGCAATGTTCTCTAGATGTCACCTGAATCCAACATCTCCTCCCCGTGCTCTGCTCCTCGGACACAGTGCTGTTTATCACTGCAGAACATAATGGACAAATGCTTCTTATTCTTACTATGTTTAAAATGCATTTTCTAATTGCATGAGTATATAACATTTTCTAAACAAATAGTCTAATTTTGTACAGATAGGCAGCTTTTTAATAGGATGCCCCAACTGACAATTACCATACAATTCCTAAGGCAAAGAATCACAAATATGTCATTAATCCCCTATTAAAAACATCTGATCTCCTCCATGCTTCACTGTAGAAATCCCTTTTTTCTTTTTTACTTTTTACTAGGTGCAGGTAGCAGATTGTTTTGGACTATTGGAAACAATTAAATCAAAGTCCATGGGGCTTTCTACAGCTCTACTTAATAGAGAAAGGCAGAGTCCTTCCTGCTGGTTAAATCGGTTGCTGCAATGCACAGCTATTTTTATTTTTGTGTGGAAGCGAGGTTTTGAAACCTTAAAAATAAATGATGGACTTGGCAGAAGAAAAATACTTGCTTATAAATCAGCACAAATGCAGTGCCCTGTATTTACTTTGTGGTGTGTATCTAAATTTCTATTTTGATTCAGGGATTTACCCTGATAGATTAATCTATGTTTAGTGAGAGAAGAAATTCATGCTACCTGTTTCAACAGTGAATTTGCATTAAATAAGATGGGTAAGAGGAAAGCTGAATACCCCATTTGCACATTAAAAGCTGATCATTAATCCTATATTTTAACTCTACAACTGTCAGGAGCTATTATTTCCCAAAGAGCCTGACAGTTCAAGGGATAAACTGGAGTGGGTCCCATTATAAAGGTCTATGAATAGACGTCGGAGTAGTTTGCGCATCAAACCCCAAAGGCTATTAAATGTGATACTTTAAGAATCAATTTGTAGCTAAATTAAAATGAAGGGATGTGAATCCTTGGACAGATTTTAATAAAGCAGAAAATTTTTAATATAGAGAGGCATTTTAAATAAAATTAGACAGATGTAAAGACTTTAAAAAATATGTATTATTAAGCATAAAATAACCCCCAACATTGATTTTCAGCCTAGTGCTTGAAAAACTATGCCACAGCAACGAGATCAAACAAGGAGAGGTGCTGAAATGCTGCTTTCAAAATTATGTTTTCAAGTGACTCTAGAGTAGATCAATAAGAGAGCTGATAGCTTACGAGCTTCTGAGACAAGTCAACAAACGCAAGGCAAGAAAGGAGGACCAAAGAGCTGTCTTCGTACAAAAAAATTAGTTTCCAACAGGACATCCTGCTGAGTTTTATCTGAGTTCATTAGGCTTGAAGACTGAGATCTGCTAATTCCACATGAAAAGTTCCAGACATTTGCAAAACCAAATCAAATGTGATGCTGTACTTAAGCTTGTTAAGAAGTTGAAGTTAACACTAAAACCTGCTTAAATAGGCTCTCAGGAAATAACGCTGCACAAGCTGTACCGTACTCACCCTTTCAGAAAGCCAAAAGAAATCATGTAAGCTCTGTGCAGTTCATGTGAAGCTTTTAAGCACCACACTAGACTGGCCCTCCAAAAACCAAATGTTGGGAGAAGAACACGATCCCACAGAACATTACTTCGGTTTTCTCCCAAGGGATCTCACATGAAGTCAGGGAATCAGGCCCAACGCATATAATTACAAGGGCAGGAGTACATGAGTGACAGCCTCACTGTACTGGGAACAACTTTGTTCTCTCTCATTTATTTCTACAATTTCTTGCTCTTAGGTAGCTTATATCCTGAAGTCCTTGAAACAGGATGTGCCTTAAAAATTATCCATCTTCCCCTGTGCTCTGAAAGTTAATTGTTGTTTATTATTCAAAGTAGGCTACTGAAATTAGATCTCATAAAAATGAAATGGTTCATTTCCATAGCTGAAAATGGAGCTCCTTGCATACTGAAGCTGGAAGAGGTGAAGACAAAGAGAAGTTTATTGTAGACAGTTTCCCCTGTTGTTCTGTTAAAAGCCTGCTGAGACATGAATGGAAACTCCAGAAAGCCCCTGACTTTGTACTTCACTGATGTCACAGATTTTAATATCCCAGGGAGGGTAGCTGAAAGCTCTATGCTGTGGGTTGTCCATAATGTCTAGTAAATCATTATCTCTGATAACTTCAGATAAACTATTTCTACCTTTTTTATATTGTCAAATGCAATTAACTATTAACCCCTTGTCCACCATTATTTTATTATTTTGAACTGAAGGCAAGCTGCCTGTAGACATGTAGATGTGTGAATGTATAAATTAAAGGAACTAAGCTCTTTACTGTGTTCCTAAGTCAGGTAGACAAAATAATGTAGAAGTTCCAATACGGAGGATTCCAATGCTCAGTCTGTTCACTCAGCCCCTTATACGTGTGCTTTATGGTATCATCTTTAACTGCACAGCCACATAATAACTTTATTCAAATGCTTCTCTCAAAAAGGAATAATTAAATTCCTCGTGAGCTTTTCTGTGGTGACCAGTTCTGCAGTATTTGAATGCTTCATGAACATAAATTAATTTATCTCCCTCTTGGCAGTTGCTGTTGGAACTCATCCCAATGTTACTGCTCTGAGTTCTTAGTATAGTGAAATTTTGGCTTTGCCCATGTAATCTACCCTAGAATAATATATTCGAGCATGGAAGAGTGGGACACTATAGTCTATATAACTGAGGACGTGGCATATGTGGTTCAGTCGGCGCTACCAGCTGTGAGAAACCTGAGCATCCTCAGTTACAGCAGAACCTTAGAATTTAGCGACTCCAACTGAAGAGGTAGTGATGGAGCATGTGCAAACTGTGATTTTTCACAGACTTATAACACAGCCAAATGTGTAACGAGAATAGCAAAAGGCAAAGCCCCAGCACAGGGAAACTTCAGACTTTTCAGACTCTGGCTTCAAATTGTGAAGGTGCTAGAACAATTCCTAGAGAAAATCCAGACTGTTTATTGATAAGCAAAACAACCTGCTTTCTGTTTCAGGAACAGCTAAACAGTTTTGGCTGAAATTGTCATTAGCGTTTGGGCCTAAATTAGATGCTGCATGAAATGACAGCAGAAATGGCTAAACTCTGATAAAATTTAGCTGTCTGTGAAGATAGGCTTATAAAGGTAAAGCGTTAGGCAATTTTTCCTTTTCACACTGCGCTTACAGAAACGTGTAATAATCTCATTACACATAATGCTGTGCATTTGATATGAATGTGTATGTGCCATGAGGGCGCCAATGTGCTTGTGCAAATATACACAGAGAGATCGAATGTTTTTTCATGTTCAAGATTAGCACCTATAGATAGTCACTGTGTGTAATTCGGGATCAGTTATGCAAGCACACAAGCCTACTGTTCGTGAGCCACTCAGCAACAACGCTACCTCTGACTGCAGTCAGAACAGGACAGTCAGGATCATAATCTTATTAAAGGAGAATAGATGCAGAAATCATGTCCTACTTTTGTTAATGCAGCACTGGTAGGTTACATGGCTTGCTCATGGTTTGAAATGCTCATTGTGTGTCTGGCTTGCAAAAATGATTTCATTCATTTGAGAAATTCTAAATATTACCATTGACAGAATTTTCTCCCCTAGGCCTATAAATCCAGGTACATATTAAAAAAAAAAAAAAGGCTTGTGTTTATCATCTGTAAGAAGTTCTTGTTGTCTTTTATTGCAGAGAGCCAAGTGTAATCACTACAAGAGGAAACAATCCAGTTCAGCTGCAGCCTCGGCAGGAAAGCTGACTGCCAGGTGCATGAAGTGTAAGGATATCTGTGCTGGCTATGTACGCACCAAGGGTTTGATTTGCATTAAAACAGTGCTGAGTTGGAGGGAAAAGAACAGAAGAGAGGATAGGTAGGCACCTACCCCACCACCATCTCTCTGCCTGCTGGAAAGGTTTGGGTTTCATGGCAGAAACACAAATACAGAGTGAAGATAAATAATTAAAGCCTGGCATAATGGGCCACAGTAATTTCTTGTTATCGGGAGACCATTTTTTTTTTTTAATGTGTGTATGTGTGTAACAGATTAGCTCATTTTGAAAAATTTAAATGTGTTAAAGCATTCTAGCATTTCTCCCACAACTGGCAAAACTTGTATTACCTTGGGAAAAAAAAACTACCCAACACCACTGAGCACATGGACTTATCTGCAACCTAATACTGTTATTGTAAGGGTTTGTGTAGCTCACTTCCTGCCTTTAGGCTTACACAACAGGATATTTAAATTACAAAGACAATGAAGAAATGAGGCAAAATGCTCTTGATATTAAAAATGTTCTAGTTGTTCTAATTCCCCATGAAGTGAGTCGCAGAATTAATCAGTAAACACGAGATTGTTCCTGGAAACAAACTACAGGCAAACGAAAGGCAGCAAGGCAGGTTCAGGGTTTATCAGCTGTCCCACTATGCTGTGAAAAGCGTGTAACTTACGAGTATAATGGCAGCTACTGCCCTTTACTACTGTTAACAGTCTGCCACTGTTTCCATTGCTAACTTGGTCTTCAGGGTTTAGTATCTCACCTCTATCAAATTGCATCAGGTCAAAACTTGGCTCACAGGTGTGTCTGGTTGGTACTCTTTTTGTAACAAAAACCAAAATTAAATTTTATCAACCAGAGCTGGGATGAGGACTATTTTTTAAAAATTGGTATTATTTTATTGATATTGATATTTTTTCCTATTCAATTCCAAAATCTGAACACAAACATAAGTTTAGTTTTCACTGAAAAATCCTCTAAATACAATTCAATTGGTCCACTGAACCTTTTTGTTAATATTCAGTTTGTGTTGATGGAGATATTTTTATCTTAGAGGCCTTTATCTGAGTGGGTGATTCTTTCTTCTGCTTTCCTGATCTACCATCTTGGAGTACTGCAAGAAAACCTGCACTGGATTTGCAGCAGACTTTGTTTTTTTTTTCTCTGGGGCACGTTTGGGACAGAGTTTCTGTTCTATTCCAAGTGTATTTATTCTCTTTTAGCTGTGTGACAGACTCACTCTGGTTGTGCAGCCAACTCAAAAAAGGTACAAAACCCCTTTCGGCAGAGGGGTTTGCTGAATGGATATCCATTGCTGAATGGATACAACTCTCGCTGTGCGAGGTACAAATGCCAAAACACAATTCCAAGCACAGGTATCAAGCATGACTTGTGCCATGGTTTGCTCTGCCAGGGTCAGCAAAGGTCTCAGGGTATTTCATTACAGCAGGAGTGAGCGCAGCTCTCTGAAAGTACTGACTCATTTTGAAACGACAAGAAAATGAGGCTTAGAGAGAAGAAAAACTGGCTTTGCAGTGAGTGGAGGGTCCTCCCCAAACTCAGTATACACAGCTGCCATGGGAATCAGACCCAGCATGGTGCTTTGGGAGCAGGGCAGAGATGTGTTATTCCTGCATCCCATGCTGTGGCAGCTTCAGGTGACACCCAGGGAGAAGGGACCATGGCACACATTGCCCTGCTGACTGGGAGGGGCAGATGCAGCCACAGGTGGCCAGTAATTGCCTGGGATTGAGATCAGCCACATCAGCTCTGCTCAGTGGTGCAGCCCTTCCCCTCTCCTCATTTACCTGTGCTGCCTGGGGTGAAGAGAGGATGAGTCCTACAAACCCTTGGCAAAGACTAAATATCCACTCGTGAGCAGTTTGAGTGAAATTCAACTTGGATTAATAGCTGGAGTTCTAAACCCATTTTGCATTAGTGATGAAAAAAATGTGTTAGTACATGGATGAATGTAACTTATTCATGGGTTCATGGGCCCTAAGGTCAGGGAGTGAAGGACTCTGCAATAGCTTTGATGGTTACATTCTTCCATTCATATCTCTGATTAAGTTTAAGTGTAAAACTCATGGAATTTCCCATTAACTGTACATCTGAGGAAGCTGCTGAATGCACTTATGCAAGTCCAGATAAGAAATTTAGGTTATACAAACTAGTCACACATCCCCTTGCTTTTGATAAAGCAGAAGAAGGACAGAAGGATTGTATGTGTGCTAAATAAATGACATTAGATGAAGTAATGTCTTTTTTGGACATTTTCCACTTTGCATTTGGAAGTCAAGAGCATCTGGAAAACCACATTTTTTTGAAATATGGGGGGAAATGATTAAATAAGAATGTTGCTGTCAGTCTCTTGCGTGCAAATCTTGCAGGGTCTGGAAATTACCAGTGAACTTTGGAGAGAATTTTACCCTTAATATGGACTAAACACATTTGGTAGTCAAGGAGAAAACACTTGGCTACCAACCAAGCAAATACTTCCTTTTAAAAATGTTCTAGTGAGCAAGTGAAAAATGAGGTCATTCATGCAAATATCCCATTCACCAGCACTTTTTTAATAACCAGATTATGGATACTACGCCTGCCCTACAGCAGAATGGTGTGAACTCAGTAGAGAACTCTTGAACATAAACTTAATGTAGTTATATATTCCTTGCAGAAGAACTTGTGAATGAAGTAAGGAGCGTGCAGAGGTACTGTTAATGCTCTGCCAAGTAGCTTGCTCTGAAAAGCAAAGGTGGGAATAGAGCAGGCTTCAGGAGCAGATGTAGAGCCCAGCAGTGGGTAAGGGTTTGCAAAACTAGCCAGCTTTGTCCCAGGTCCCCCAGTAGAGCTCCTGGCTGTGACCTCTCCAGCCACCTCTCTATGGTTCCTGCATCTTTGGGCAGCAGTTCATGTTCAGCTGTTCACACCAGCTTCCAGTTGCTGGCCTCTCACTGACTTGGCACTGGAACCACCACAAATTCATTGGAGTTAAAAGGCAGGAGAGCACTTCCAGAGGGCTCCTGGCCTCTCTTCACAGCCCACTGACCACTTCTTGCCACTTCGCCTCATGCTCTCTCTCCTGTGGACTACAGATGTAGATGCTTGTGTTGTTGCAGTTCTACCTGGTGGAGCCTTCAGGGAGTTAAGCACCAAATGGCAAACCCAACTCTCTTCAATTCTGTAACACAAGTTAACAAACAAACCAACACACACTTTAACCTTAGTGACACCAAATGGAGTTGACAGTACACATTCATATGCATCCTTCTTCTCTGGAGAGACAAAACACTGGCTTGGAAAACACTAACAGCATCATTCTGCGAGCATTTTTGGCAGTGTTGTTACCACAGTTATTTTGCAATCTATTATTTTTATTACCCCAAATTCCATCAAAATAAATAGGATCCTGGACTCCTTAGATGATAGAAGGATTTGGCATGAAATGTTCTTATGTCTTAGGGAAAAATATGTGGAGTATTACACAGCAACATACTTCATAGCAATAAAAGTATGACTAGTGGTACATCTTGCAGTGCAAGAACATTGTCACACTAGTGATGTGAGACGCAGATGTATTGCATTTGACTTTATAAAGCATAACTCTTTTATTATATAAAGCCCCTAGGAGCAAACAGGATGTTTTCACCATTGATATTAATGGGATCCTTTGCAATAAAAACAGTTCTTGGGAATCTTTTGAACAGCAGAAGGAATCTAAGAGTTGCTGGCATAGGTGATAACTGCTTTATTGAGTGAGTACATCTCTGCTTTTGTCACAGAAGCAAATGAAAATGTAAATAGAAGGGGAAAAAAAAAACCCAGATAAGGTGTTGCTCCACAAGAACATTCAAAACAAAGAAATATCTTCCAAATAGCCTGTTCTCTTCAGGAAGCTAGATAAGTGTGTTAGAATAAAAGTGCTGCTTATTCCTGAATGAGGCACCCACATAGGGAGCTGCTTTAGTTTGGTTATTCTGCAAACAATTCCGATAGCAAAAGCTCTGCCAGACGGCTTCCTTGGAGAGGAGGGGGGAGGAGGTCTTCACTACATTAGGAGCCTTTTGTTGGTCTGATATGGCTATATTCCCCATCACACTGGTGTTCAGCAGGGTTTCCAGGATAAAATAGAAATCCAAATAGAAATCCAAATACCCCTTTCTGTCTACTTGAAAGTTTGTTCTGATTTGAACAGAATTTGTGTACTTACCAGACAATTGAATAGTGTAGTTTAACACTCAGCCTTTTCTGTGCTCCTTTTAAAACACAGAGGGGGGAAAGCAAAGGGGATTATACTGTAGGAAACAGAGTAGCAAAAGTGCACTGCATATGACTAAAATATCTTCAAATCCTCGCCACAGAAGTTTCTCAAAACCTTGCAGTCTCTAAGTAAGGCCTTTGTTGACATGAGTGCCTCGCTTGTTACTGAATGCTCCGGGTTTATTAGCCTTGGAGTTTAATGGGGGGGGGAAAAAGCAAATGCCTCACAAAATCTGTAGCAGGCCAACTTCTCTAACTCACTTCTGTCTTTCAAACCCTATGAAAGCAACAAATGAGAAGCTGCCTGCAACTTGTTGTTATAAGTCAGGATAATTTTATGCTGATAATTTTATGCTAATGATCCTGAGTGTTTGTTTCAGCCTCTTTCTCTCAGTAGAACAAATTCAGTTGGTTGATTTGTGGATCCAAGTGTGGAAAAAAATCAAAAATTTTGCGTGATTTATGGGGAAATTAGAAAACTAGCCAATTTGGCATAAAATTGTGCAGGGAAGAAAAATGGTCTATCAGCAATGAAAGAAATAGTGGGAAGTTTTTGGAAGAGTTCCTGTTCTCAAAATAATTTCCCCCAAATTTCTTCACATTGATCATAACTTATACTGTTGCAAACTACTGCAGCTTCAGATGTAATCATTGTACTTTTACTCATTTTTAATTTATGCCAGTTCAGAAATACAGGCTGGCACACACAGTTTCAGGAGTAGCAGATACACAGCAACGTCTTAGCTACCCACCCCAATCTAGTATTTCCTGATTTTCCTTTAGGATGTGGGCAGTAGTATGCTAAAACTAGGTTAATGATACACATTTCTGATTTGAATGAGATCCAGAAGGTAGAAAAAAGGTTTGGGAGCTTCTGAATGCTGAGTTTTTGTCTGGCTCACTGAAAGGTTAGAAGTCTCTGGCAAACTTTTACTCCAGCCTGTGAATGGATCTGTGTGGATGGACCTCAGTATAAGTTGCAGCATCTCTGCAGTGAAGCAATAAACTCTGGGATTTAGAGCCTAAGCATCTCTATTTCTCATCTGCAAGTTCCTGTGTGCTTTCAGCCAAGTAAGTATCTGATTCTGGTTAACTTTTACTGTTTCTTCTGCTGCTTGTCATTGCAGATCCACATCCGAGTGCTTACGGCATATTATGTTACAGCCAACCAACTAACTTCCTCTCAAACATGTTACTTCTACTCTGTTGCTCATGATATTGATGGCTATTTTGACCTTTGCAGTTCTCTAATTACTGAAGCCTTAAAATAGTACACGTCAGGTAAAATATTCTCTTTTTGAAGTTCCTTTTTCCTCGCATGCCTGAGCTGAAAAACAATATAAACTAAGATTATTCAACCACTTGAGACCACTGCACAGAATGTCAAGGGAAATTTTTTTAGCGAGGACAAGTGACTGTTTTGTTCCACTCTTACTTTTGAGGTATTTTTTACTAAGCAGAAGATAGTACAACGATGTATTTGCCATGCCATTCCATAAATCATTTGAATTCTCCTCCTTACTAAACTCCAGAAATGAACATTTGTGAAACTATTTTTTTCTGTACTCCTTTATTTCAAGTTTGTGAAACAGCCCCAAATAACACATTGTTTGGAGCTGGCAACCCATTTCCCTAGTTTTACCAAGCGGCGCATTCGCTGTAACATCAGAGGTCATTTTTAGCTATTGTACGTCTTTGTCTGGTCCAGTTAGAAAAGCGCACAAGCACTCCAGTACTATCAGTTATGCTTGGAGGAACATAAGAAGGGCGAGGGGGAGGGGAGAGGAGGCGACACGAACTCAGAAATAGCCCATTTTTCTGCTTTGGGAGAGCACAGCCCGCTAACAACCAGGTCCAGCCTGCGAGAAATTCAGTGTACTGCAGTATTACTATCGGTAGACAGCATGGAAAACCCCGGGCCACAGAAATATGCCCTCCCAATGATCTCTGTCTCAAAGAAAAAAAAAAAATCTTAAAAGTTGCATCCTTATTGAATTTGTCTTCCTTGAAATTAATTCTACTTTGTGGCCTAGTTCTTTTTTATTTCTGAACCTATTATGGGCCACATCTGTGGAAGTCTGTATCAACTATTCTGAAACCAGCTGCTGCTGAGATTCTTTCAGTTAAACTGAAATTAAGAACAGGTTTGTGGGCTCCCTACCTGCTGTGAAGCCGTGATGTAGTTTATAAAATTACATATGGGTGAGAAAATCTGACTGCCAGGGCTGGAAAAGTTGGTACATTTTGCATGAACCTAAAATAACCGTGTACACTGAGGCTGTACTTATTTGCAATATTAACTTTTTCTGCTCTCTTCCTCAGTGTCATTGTAAAAGCAATATTGGATAATTCAGTGTAAAAAAAATGTGGGTTTGAAAGGATCAAAGCACAAAAAAATCAAAATCAGGCTATATCCTAGCAACTGTGTTGGCGGTAGGGGCAAATATGAAAGACATTAGAGTTAAAAATGTTGATTCTTCAAGAAAGGTCTCCAGATTACTTCTGCCACAAGGAAAAGCTCATTATATGCCATAAATGAGATGATGGAAACAAACACCAGTCATCTTTTATCATTGATGCAATTACAGAGACAGCAAGGGGACAACTCGTATGAGTAGAAAGTAAAGAGGTTATGACCACATCCTGACACCTGATACAATTTGTCAACAGATATGACCAAGTTGCTTATTGCTGTTACACATTAATAGACATAATAATAATAGATCATTAAATATATGCACCTCTCCAAATGGAAAAATATTTTCAAATCCGTTTTCTAGATTCATGCCTGAATAAATTAACAGGGGGCAAGAGCTTGACCTCAATCCATGCAGACCCGGAGTATGCTGGTGTGCAAAACTTTGATGGGTTGGGGTGTGTTTTCATAGTACAAACTCTGGAAGCAGGCTGATACCACACAGCTACTGAGGGATGATTAGAGAGGAGAGAAAGATTGTTGTGCTGCACATGAGAAGTCCATGTATTTAATCCAAGTGTATAAGCTTGTTATTAATTGAAACCGTTTTGTTTCAGAGTGAAATTTGTGCCACCCACAGAAACTCTGGAAGCACACCAGTGTCAGAATGGCCCATTTCAACTGGAGTCAAGCATGTGAGTTTCTTGTCTAAAAGCATTACTGGGAATGATTCTGTGTGGTGATCTGCAGACATAGATGGGTATTAGAGCTCTGCCTGTGCCTTCCAGTTGGTAACTTCTGCACATGCTTTTTTTTATCTCCAGATACACCAAGAAAAAGTCTGGTTTAGAATGTAAAGAATAATACAAGATTATTTGTCATCAGTTTGTGTGCTCTTTTTTCTGACCAAGCACAGTTTGAGAACAAAATCTCTGTTTTAAACAGAATTTCAGATAGATTTGTAACAACAGAAAATATTAATTGGCACAAAACCTGAGTAACTCTGAGCAAGCACACAGGAAAAGAGAGACTGACTCCCCTAGATTACATGTCACTGACTGTATCTGTGTGACGTGTACACACACACATACGCACACACACATATATGAAATGTAATCCAAACTTGGCTTGTTTGCCTGTCTTGAAGTATTTATCTATGCTTTCAGCCTTGCTTTTACAGAGATGGCCTTTTTTCCTCACAACTCTACCACAGTGTTCCTCGGGAACCTTTTCTTATCTAAACTTCCACCAATCACTCCTAAGGCTAAGTTATGCAGACAAGTCATCGCACAGAATTTCATCAAACTGCCATTTTCCCTAACTTGAGAAAGCCTGGTCCCAAACGCTGAACAAATAATTTATTAGACCATAGCAAAAGTAAATAAATGCTTTCCCGCTCCAAGTATTTCATTAGCCAGAATTATTATACATGTGAGTCTATAAATAGTAAAACACGTATTGAGCCATTAATATCGCTGACATTCTCATACAAAATACTGTAATTTAAAGAATTTGAAACTGGAGGACATCTCCTAGAAGATTTCTGGCAAGGATAAAATGAGTAAACTGTCTGCAAACAAATTAGTCACCCATGGAAATGGTACATTACTAACGAGTTGAAAATTAAGAACATCATCTCTACCTGAAATTTCTAATTACATCGATGATGTTATACAAACACATCCTGAATATATTTTAAGTATATAAATTCTTACACTGTTTCAGTTTTGCTTTTAAAACCCAGAAGCTCTGGACTCAGCAGAAGAAATGTGAGAAAATCTCCTATTTAAAATTACATGGAGAAAGGAACTCTGCTGGTGACTTTCCGTGAAATTAATATACCGCTTGATTGTTTTTAAGGTCTCTGCATCTTCTGAATTTTTAATTGCCTTTCCATTAAAGTGGAATACCCCTCGCTTACTAAGCTTGAGTTGGGTTCTCCAGTCCTTTAACCCCTGTAGCCTCCTATTTTCTTACAGGAACAAGGAGTATAAGACTGGGCCCTATGGAAGCAAATATGGAAAATACTAAGCATTTTAAGCATACTCTGTCAAGTAACAGAGCAAGCACTGTGTTGTGTATTCTCATGTTTTACTGTCTAAGGAAAAAATCTGTACAGACTCTGAAAGAAAAGGAGTAGGTCATAAAAATCACATTTTTAGGTAGAGGAGTTGAGAAGTCTCATGCACCTTTCATTGCTCTGACTTGTCAATTTTCGCCATATGGAAATTGTTAGCTTAATACTGTAGTTCTAAATACTGCCCAGGAATGCTGATTTATAATGGATTTCTTACTCTTTGTGTAAAGAAATACTGAAGCACTATATAAACTGTGATTAGAGAATCTACACGCTTGTGTTATAGGCGTGTGCCTGGGGTGGATTCTTCAGGCTCAGAGAGGTGACATCTGCTCTGGTCCACTCACAGGTAAGTCTGGCACCAGTGAACTCAGAATTCCCACAAAATGCTGCACTTCTGGAGTGACTGGTAACCCAATTTGGCCTGCAATTGAAAAAGTGTGCAGGAAAGATGCTGGTGCATAAGGGACAAAATCCAGACATTCCAGATACGTTATTTACTATTGAGGCACTTAAAGACACCACATTAATGTAATGAAGCTGCCTTTGAAGAACAGGCAATGTGCATTTTTTAAAGCGCGTCCTCTCTATATTTTGACCAGCTGCTATGCACGTCTAGTTATTTTTTTTTTCTGTGAAGTAGAATTAAATTTGATTGTCCCAAATACATCCCACTCAGGCATTCATGCTGAAAGCAGCAACAATTGTCAATGACCTTTAACACGCCTGCTATACAAATTAGTGCAGATCATTAATCACACATAGCTTACATTTTATGATTCGTGTATCCTTCATTACCAACTTTCCCCTTTCGCTCGCTGCCCCCCACCCCCACTGCTTCCCTTTATTCCGAGGGTTCTTGTAATAAGCACTGGAAAGGGCAGGATTTAAAGCCTCCCCCGGCCCCAATTTTGTTTTCTTCTCATTGCCGGAGCAGTTCGCGTCCCAAGTGCAAGAGGGAGGGAGGGCGGCGCGGGGCCGGTGCGCCCAGGAAGGGCCGGGCCAGGGGCGGGGGGCGACTCCGGCGGGGAGCCCGGAGACGAGGTGCCCGGGGACGATGGGGTTCTGCCCGCCCGGGCCGTCGAGATAACACCGTCCCTCCGTCAAAAGTGCTCCGTGTCAATTGTACGTCATCGCACATTACGAGACAAAGAAAGAAAGAAAAAAAGAAAAGGCTCCATCCACACCCTTGATGTCTAGTACCGAGCGTTAAATTAGGCTTCCCAGTCATAGACTAAACACACTCCCCTTGCCTGTGGCACACACAGATTTGGCGTGATTAAACCGAGCTTCGCAAACAGGCAGGAAAACAAGAATTGAACTTTTCAGCCATAGGAAAGGGAGGGGGGCATGGGGGGCTTTTTTGTTGCTTGTTTTTTATTTTTTTTTTCTTTCTAAAGCCATATGGCAGATTGATTTGTTCGGAGGTCTTTCAACTTCCCCAGCGTGGCTGTTGAACAGTATTCCTCTTTGATCTTGATTGAGGACTTTAATGTTGTTGTTTCTGCGCATTTCAATAGATC
>VZRQ01005767.1:0-36595 GCA_013397975.1 Machaerirhynchus nigripectus | reverse complement strand
GGTCCCCCCCCCCCCCCCCCCCTTCCCATTTGCTGCCTTATTGTTGGTGTATATTTTCTGAAAAGGCGACTGGTGTAACCTGTGGAATTTGAAATGCAAATAAAAGCCTGTGGGAGTTGAGGCAGAACAAATCAGCATTTATAAAGTGAAAAAGATTTAATGTCTTTGAAACCACTGCGAGGTATTTTTTTTTTTTTAATAAGAACTGAATCGTGACGTCAAGTCGTTTGGGCAAGATTTTTAAAATTTTTTTTAATGTCTGAAACGCGGGTATGCGAAGTGCTTACAGGAAAAACAGATTACAAGATTAACATCTGTTAACATGATCGTTTATCTCCAGCCAAAAATAGGTCAGTCCTTTCTTAAGGAAACACGATTGCTGGGCGCATGATTAAATAATGAAATTAGGCTGATGAGTTCATAAATTAGACGCTGTGTCGACGTGCGTTAGGATCCGACCTATGACAAAAATATGTAATTCGCGGTCCGCCGGAGAGCGGTGCGGGGTCAAAGTCCCTTTTTGGGGAGAGGCGCAACTCTCTCGCCGCCTCCTCCTCCCCTCCTCTTCCTCCTCCCCTCGCTGCCCATCGTCGGGCGCTCCCCGCCGCCTCCCAGCTCGCACCCAGCGTCTCCCCGGCTGGGGAACCGAACTCTCCCAGCAAGCGGAGAAGTTTCCTCGGAGGGGAGGGACGCGGGGGGTGCCGCGGTGAGCGGGGGCTGGGGAACGGGGCAGGNCGGCCCGGCCCCGCTCCGCTCGGCCCCGGGGTGTCGGGGCGCGGTGAGGTGGGACGAGGAGCCGCCGCGCCGCCGCCTTCTCCCGGCCTTCCTCCTGCCCTGCCCTGCCCTGCCCTGCCCTGCCCTGCCCTGAGCGCACCCCCGGCCCGGCCTCGTTACTGGTGTCCGCTCGCCGTTACCCCCGCAGCGCTGGGATCCGGCTTTTTTTTGGAACTGGGTGCAAAAGTGCCTTTATGAAAAAGCTCCTCCGTCCTGGCGGGGCCATCGATATTTTTATTTTTGTGGGGTTTATTCTAATCTCGTTATTATTCTGAGGCGGGTTCACCGGTTTCTGGAGATTTTCTCCCCAAAACTGGTGGCTGGCCGCCGTGCTCAGGGCCGGCTCCTCGGCGGCCGGGGAGAGGTCCCAGAAGCCCGCCTGGCAAAGGGCCGCTGCGCTTTGGCCCCATGCCACGGACTTTATTTCATGCTTGCTGCACTAAATGAGTTAACAGCCAAAGGGTTTTTCATTAACTCGACTTGGCAACCGTGTATTTCGTTGGCTTCTCCCCCCCGCCCCCCAAAAAGGCGTAATTTTAAGCAAAATCTGAGTGGCATAACATGGCTTGTGATTTGGGAGGGGGAGTCTTTTTCAAAATCTTCTGTCAGATTTCCCTTGTGCCCCCATCCCGGGCATGGTGTGTGGGTGGGATGATAGCTGAGAGTTTTATTTTGTGAGATGTGCTGTGTGTCCTGGTTTTTGACCATTGCTTTCCAGCAGTGTTTTAAGGCCTCGTGTGTTCTGGACCAAACAGGAGGATGCTGACGCTGTGCGAGGGCAGTGACCTTCAGCTGCCCCTCCTCAGCCCCGTGAGGGATATGTGGATGGGGCCAGGGGGAGTGTGTACGTGTACATGCTGGGGAGCTAGGTGCTGCATGCATGCAGGGCAGGTGTATGCAGGGCCGGGAGGGGTGCTGTGGCAGGTGGATAGGAGTGTGTGTGGATAGATGCAGGGCAGGGATGGAGTATGTTGCCTTGCTGCATGGGAACCAGATGTGTGTGCCTGCCTGTAGGTCCTGCTGGGTATGTGTGTGCATGGCAGAGTCAGGCTGACATGGCTGCGGGGTGGGGGAATGCTTCATTGTAGCAGGTGCGTGTGTGTGCTCATGCCCCTGTGTTTGTGGCTGTGTCCCACGAGCGGGTGCGGGTGGTAGTGCATGTTTGGCTTCTCTAGTGAGGCCCCCATGTGCTTGCCCCCCAGGCTGGCTGCTGCCAGTGGGCCGAAAATAACTGCATTGTAAGAGGTGTTGGCTGTTTTGGGGGGCACCAGTGCCAAGGAGGGGTGGTGGTGGGAGCAAAAGTGTCATTTTATCAAGGAGTATCTTGGTAGTTTTGCTCTGGTGGTTTTGTCCATGGCAGCTGGCTGGGATGAGTTGTCTGTCAGTGAAGGTTGTTGCTTTGTTTCTCCACCAACGTGTCCTTCACCTCTGTCACAGCAAACTCGCAATTATCAGCCTGGTCATTTGCTACTCTGTGCATCCCAACTTTGTCCCACCAGGGTGGGCCACAGTGGTTTTTTGAGCTTTTCCCTTGTTGAAACTGGAAGCTGACGTTGCATAGGAGCATCCGTGGTGTAATTAGTATCTAAGTGCGGATATTCCAGGAGACATCTTTAGTTTCACAAGAGTAGCTGCCATAGCTATCTTCAGTGAGTTTTGTGTAATAAAGTCATTTGCGTGGGGCTCTGTGTTACTGGCACAAGCACACCTTTACTAGCTCCTGGTGTAAACTGGTTTTGAGCTATCTCTAAATTCTTGCCTGGGGTTTGTTTTCAAGCCTTTAGTTCCTATAAGACTGAGTGGTGTTGAAGTGACACCTCGTTAGTGATAAGTACTGAGGAGTCTGGGTGAACAATAGGGCATTGTAACGCCCCCTCTAAACTGTTAGTTCAATATGCAAAGAAAATGCTTACAGAAAGAAGGGAAAAAACAAAGCATCAGTGAGGATAACATTGTCCTAAGGAATAATCTAAAGCATGTTTAAGGAGAGGAGTGGTCTTTGTTAGCAGAGCACCTATCTAAGCTTAGCTCAACCTTCTAAACTCCTGTACCAGACAAACTATGTATTAGTCCCTCCGTGAGCGTGAATGACTGTTTCTCTGTGCATCACAGAAAAGAGTAGAGTTTACATCACTAGGGTGAAATCTACCTACTGTTACTTGCAAGTGACCTCAATAACTCTATCTGCCTAGAATGGAGCAACGTGTTGTAGATTAAAGTTTTCCTGTGGCAGTGACTAATGTATTTGTTTTAAAAATTAGGTTCATTGTATGATTTTATAATTGGTCATAGTATTATGCTGTCACCAAGATTTAATAATAGCAATTATCAATACAGAAACGTTCATTGAAGGGGTTGAAAACTATTGCGCCATTGTTCTAAATCTCTCCCTGTTGAATTGATCCTCGTTTTAGCAAAGGAGGATGTTCATGTCTTAACATCTTACAAATCACCTTCAGAAGCTGGGCTGTTGGCTTCGGTTGACTGAAAAATGAGTAACCTTTAAAATGCACCCTGCTGTGGGTGGTTACACCAGAGGGGGCAGCGTGGAAGAGTATCCTCACAGAAATGGTGTAGTTACCAACTCTTACTTCGGGCAATCTGTTTATCTGTATTTTTTCGTTGTTTTCTTGTCTTTGTGTGTGGTAACTTCTTCGTGTGCAGGTGACTTCAACAGTTATCTTTAGTTACCTATAACTATTATTTTATATAGTTATACTATATATATATAGTTACTGGTAAGTATTATCTGTCTGTAGTTACCTATAACTACAGTTATCTATAGTCATCTGTCTATAGTTCTCTGTGATTAAGATCTGGTGAGTTTTATGCTGAGGTCCCATCTAATGAAGGGCATCTATATTTAGTATGATCCAAAAGCTGTCAGCTTTGAAAGGCCTAACTTCTGTGAAGACTTCAATTTGTGCCAAGAACTTCTGGGACTTCTCCGGGATTAAATGCCGTATGTAGAATGATCCAGTGCATAAGCTTTCATTGAGACCAGTGATGAAGTCTGTACATGTGTACTTAAACTGGAAATCTGGGTTTGACTGTACTGTTTCTTAAAGTCATCAAAATAGAAAGCTGAAGTGCAAAGTGATTGCATTTTGCAGGAAGCAACTTGTCCAAGCTTGCAAATTTCACAAGAAAATGTGCCTGTTTAAGTTTTTGAGACACAAGTATGAATTTGTAGATACATACCTTTTAAGCCCGAACGGGCATTGGATTTCTGCACAGAAAGGAGAAATGGACTTACTACTGTTTTTCAAAAACATGTGATGTTCTTCAGTTGGGTAAGAGCATGTACAACCATCCGAAAAACTGACTTGTTGCTTGTGAATCCTCTGCTGCCCCATAATAAGCACCCTTTCCTCTCCCATTGACTACTGGGAGTCGCATGAGGGTGATTCTGGTTGGAATTACAGTTTCTATATGCAAATCTGAAATCCTTAGTTATATTGGCAGTTAATCAACTAAAACTTACTATGGTAATTTTTTTTCCTCTAGCTGTAAACTTAATCCAGATACCTAATCACAGTGGGGCACAGAAAAACAGGAAAAAAAAGTCACATTTATTTGATTAGGTATCTGCAATATAAATATTTGAAACTTGGAGCAACATTGCTTTTTCAGAGCAGACATCTTACATGCTGCAAATATTTATACACTTTGGTGCTAGGATAAAGCTGTTCTGACTCAGACACTGAAGGCAAAATTCTGTTTTTCAGTTACCCACTGTAAGTGCACAGAAACTCTGTACGGTACTTGGGAGTTAGAACGACTTAACAGATAGCAATATTTCTTGATTGTCAATTCTATGTTAAAAGTAAATGAAACTTCCTTTCCTTTTCCAGCAGGAGCGATTCTAGTAAATGTTATGTTAGTGAGCCCGCATTAAGACTTGCTGGTGGATTATGGTCCAGGTAGTTAACACTGCCACGGCTTTCATTAGGATGATGACTTCATTACAAATGTTTACTTTCATTACCTAACTGTTAGTCAGCAAATGTTTGGTCTCTTGATCTGCTGAACCTGCTTTGCCATTTGAAGCCAGCGAGCTCTCTCTCTTTTGGTGTGATGATTACTCAACGCTGGTTGTTCATTTTTTGATGTTGTGTACGTCTTGGTTATCTGCAGAGGCCCATCAGCGTTGTTACACACTTGGTGTTGGCAGTTTCTCCTTGCGTTCCTGAAACTGCTTTATGGCAACAGCGCCTTGTGCAAACGAATGCGGGGCATTGAGCGAGTGTTCCGAGATTAAATTAGTGCGCGGATGGACAGAACTTGCATCTCATAAGTTGCTACCAAACTATTTATTGCCTAATAAATTCTAGCAGGTCGCGTAGCAGTAGCACATGTCTGCTGTAAGATAAGTTGTTTATTCACCACTCCCAAGTTGTGAGCTAACATTGCACATAGTGTTCATTGCAGGGACACTGGGACACGGGCTGATGAAGACTCTGGTCTAAACTGTTTTAAGTAATGGAACAGGACTCTTTTCTGTGGATTCAAGACTGCTTGCCTTCTGAGGACTACTCAAAATTAATTTTTGCTAACCTTTCATTTAACTGATTGCATATGGAAAGGAACTTAATTTGTATCAGCAGGATATTGTATAGATTAACGCTTGTTCAACAAAATCCACATTTCATTATGGGCTGGTGGAGAAGCTGTGGGCCTGGCATTGCTGTTGTACCATCGTGGTAAAACCCAAGGTAACTTTAGTAGGGTGACTGAATTTACAGCGCTGGATGTGGGGATGAATTTAGCACACAGCACTTAGCTCCTAATTAAAGCTTATAGTATTACATCCGTAATCAGGGCACTCTTAGAATCTCTAAGAAATTACTTTTTGCTTTGTCTACTCTTCTCCCTTTTCTTTCTCGCCATCTAACTGTGTGGTGTTGGGAGTTTGCTTCTCCATGTTGGGGCTGTCATATTTATGTCCCAAAGGAAATGCTTTCCAGCAGTGTACTTCAAATTGCAAAGCAGAAGAATTTTGTGGCTCCCCAAATCTTTAAGGCTGGTTTCTAAAATGATCTAGCTTTTAATCTTCTTTTCAAAGTAAAATAGGAACTACAAGGCATATGTAATTACAATTTGTAGCTATTTTTAGACGCCTTACATGTTTCATTTATAGTATAATGATAAAAACAAATATTCAGCACAGAGGCTAGACACACAATTTTCAAACCAACAACATCCGCTTCAGCTATCCTGTGTGTATTTCATACGTGTTTCCTTTGGTTCTTTTTTTTTTGTTGTTGTTCTTTTTTGGCTGGGAGTGTACCGAAACTGTATGTCTCAGTACATGCTGGGGGGTGCAGAGAAAACGAGAGCTCTTGTCTGTCAGGCAGGTCCTGTTGTGAGTGTTTGCTGAAAACCGGATCGTATGTCAGTGAGTTTTAACGTACTGCACACACACAGACACGCACACATGCATGCTTTGCTTTTCCGGCAGGTATAATAAAGGAAGAACGGTGAGTTGGCTTGTCACTATTTTTACACTGCATGGAAATGCTTGTGTTGGCTTATTACAGGGATAAAGCTGATTGAATAGTAATTTTTCCTTGTCTTTTTAAAAAGATGGTGAGCAGTGGTGTTAGTTTTCAGTAAAGAAAGAGGGAGAGAAGCTGGTGGAAATTGAGGTGTTCTAGTCACAATTGTAGCCTGATTTTAAAATGATCACGTTTACTTATTTAAAAATAGATTTGGGAATGAAATTAGCCATGTTCTTTGTTTTTAAAAGGGTAACGTGTGCGCACTCACCATATGGTAGCATTTAACCCATATTGTATGAGCTGACAACAAGTCACACTTATTCTCTGATTTATTTCAGTGTTTCAGAATGTTCTTTTTCTGAAATCTAGTACAATAAAAGATGCATTTAGGATTGTGCAATGTAATTGTCTGTAGCTGTTTTGCCTCACTGTGACAATGATACCAGGTTCGTGAGTAAGCGGTATTTTTCCCTTCTGAAATAATTTCCTTAAGAAATAGTCGTTCTCTGAATGTTGAAATGGTGTGCGGGAAGAGTTATGAACAATAGCCAGTGACACGGTGTGTTGTAAAGGATTGCGGGGCGAGGTGTTACAGTCTCTCTGCTGGCTGAAACTAGAGCTGCTCCTTTGATGGTTGATGTGCTTGCAAAGTCTTTCTCTCCCCCCTTCCCTCCCCCCGCCCCGTCCTCCAGTCTTTACACAGAGGTTGCTTAGTTGTCTTTTTTAATGGATGCATTGTGGCTTCCTTTGCGGTAGACTGTGAGGCACCTGTATTGGTGAGCTGGTACCAGTATTGGCAGCTCACAAGTATGATCAAACCATGAATCAGGCAGCTTAAGGATTCACTTAAACTATGCAATTAGGGAAATAAGATACCTTGTTTTCCCATTTGGATTTCCCTGGGAGTTGTGTTTTTAGGCTTTCTTTCCCCTGTGCCATCCTATCTATGCACACCTTCGGGGTTTCAGGAGATGAGGCTCTACTGCAAAGTCCCAAAGTGTGCAGTAAATAGGAGTTAGCCCCATACGGTGTGTTGCGTGAGAACTTTCAGAAGTCAGTGGCACTCCTTACTGAGGTACCAGTTGCTCACCATCTGTCTCTTAAAGTAATTTCTTTTAACCTTGGGACTCCACAATATTTCAACAAGGTTATTCATGTGTTTGTGTGAAGTGTCTATAAGTGTACCGAAAAACTGCCAAGCTTCTAATTTCAACGTGGTGTTTGAATACTAATGTATACCAATTAGGAATGGCTGACGTTGTAATTTATAGAAGTTGAAAGGAGCATTAAACACCACCCTTCCAACACTAAATACAGCTTTTCCTCCTGTGTGTAGCTGCTTACATGAAACCAAGGGTCTGTCTTCCAGATTGTTGTGCTAGCACGTTGATACATCCTTGGATAAACTACCAGGCTCGTGTATTATCACATCAGTCCCTTTGCAACATCCTGTGTCTAACTGTACCTTTAGCTGATTAACACAATGCTTTCTTGGTACTGTTTTTGATGGCTCTGTGAATGCTTATTTTAAGACCTTTTTTAAAGAAGTGTTTTCATCACTAAAGAGAAAAGCTGTATGAAATCTCTAAATACTTGCTTTAATTAGATTTGCTCTGTTTGTCTCTCTTTTTTTTCCTTTCCCTCCAGATAAATTTTACCTTAGTAATGAATGCTGTGGTCTTCAATGCATAATTTATACTGACATTAGTAATGATAGTTGGAGAATATTTTAAAGCCAGTTTGAGAAAACATGACAATTTATGTTGATAACCTTGGTCCCATTAAATTTGAACAGATTTTAGTAGAGAGCTGTGACTATCAGTGGTATGATGAAATAACCCACTTCTTTTCATTGTGGCAAGCATATTGGAGAGTTCATCTTATCATGAGTGGTACATACCAGGTGTCAAGTGACATGCCAGACACACAGCTTTGCTTCTGAATGACTCTTCCCAATTAGAAAGTAATGGCTTTAACAGGATCAACCAAGTAATCGGAGTCTGTCAGTTCTCCATTGCCAGGAGGTGTATATTTGCAAATGTTATTTATTTATCTGCTTTTTAATGAGTTGCAAAATTGTTGGTAACCTTGAGTAAATTTGGGGGGTGGTGGAAATACTGTGTGGAAATTGTGGGATTAATGGTTTAGCAGTTGAGATTAAAAATAGTCTCGGCAAATTACCCTGTTGATACTGAAGCCAGAATCTGTTAATGGGGTTACAAGCAGATTGGTTTATCGGTCATTTATTTTCTAGGTTGATTAGGGATTATAGGTTGCCATCACAAAAGTAAGCAGTGCAAAAGGCGAGGATTGCTAATATTTCACCTCGAAGTTTCATGCATTTATAAGGAGGGTGTCTGGAGCTGAAAAGTGGCTTCTCGGTGGTGGGCAGCCTTTCCCTCAGATTTTTGTATTCTGAAGTAGATGTCTAAGGAGCCTAGGTGTTGTAAAGGGGTGGTTTGGCTTGTTAAAATTTTGGCTGAAAAAATGGTACAAAACAGTAATCTGTGGAATTCATGCAGGCCACTAAGAAAACTTAAAATGCCTGCTGCTGCATTGCCTACTGTTGTGTCTCCTGTTTCAGTGCAGAACCCAGGGTGTTTCTTACTCACAACAATGTGTATGATGTGCAGCCTATGCAACAGACTGGTGGCTTTTGTGTGTCCTGTTCTAACCCACAAAAAAACTGCGTGTACCTCTGCATGACAAAATCCTATAACTGCCACCTGTTTATTGCAGATCACACATTTGTCTGTGAGCTAGGGACAGAGTTGCAAACCAGGGCATCCCCTCTGGGTCCTCATAAAAGGGAGACAGCCATGTTGGAGCCCTTTAGATATTACTCTTTATTTTCTGCTATCTAGCTTGGGAGATGCTGTGACTTTCACACTCTTTGCTACCTTGTCCTGATGTACAGCTTGAGATAACCCTAGTGACATTTATTTGGCTTTTCAGTTCTTGGCAAGTGAAATGCAATGAAATAGCAGGTGAACATTTCTGCAACTTTTTAGCTAGATGTGGAGCACTGCACAAGATTGGTGGAGAGAACCATAATGGTTTTTGTGTCCTTGGCTGTGACAGAAAATAAGGCGGGGGGGGAGAACAAGAAGTGTAAGGAGAAAAATGCTGACTTGGTTTGTTAAAGGAGTGGAAGATAAAAGCTTAAAAAGGAATCCTTTGACTACTGGCTGGTCTGGCAGGCTGGTGAAAGGGAAAGAAACAGGGATCTTGAGATATAAGAGATCAAGCTAATTTCTTACCCTTCTAAAGACCAGGTCTTCTGTCCTTGCAGAAAGCTTGTCCAAGCTTCCTGCAGGTTCTGACACTTGTATCCAAGGATCAAGACTTGTATCACCAACCTGGAGAGGAAGACAGATGGTTACAATTTTAACGTGGCTCCTCTGTGAGTTTTGTGCTCCTGGAGGATGGGAAAGAGAGTGTAACGGACTCGATGAAGGATGATCAGCCCAGGGCAGTGACAGGGTCAAGAAGTTTGTCTGAATTTTGGTTCAAGTCTTTTCTCCTGCAGTTCGGTTTGCAGACCGGAGCAGGCTACTCTGGAGTGTGTGGGGAGCCTAAAGCTGTCCTGCTAGCTCAGTGGGATTGGGAGTGCTGCCCTCTGAGTTGGTACTTCCTCTGAAAAAAAAAACAACCATTGCTTGGTACAGTCTCTCTCATCTGTAATCCCAATGGAAGGAGAACACTCTCCTAAACTAAACTCTCTTCAATATGTAAGAAAAAGGCCAATATGATCAGAGTTGAGAGTCTGACAGCTAAGAAGATGCTAGACATGAGACAGATTTTTGTTTTCTTACAAACCTGGTTTATTCTGCTTTATTCATTGTATTTTACAATTTGAAGAAGATAATGGTATTTGAAGGGCTTAAATCTTAGTTTCTCATTCTAATATGCAAAATGAAGTTTTGAACTTGAATCTTTTTTTAGAAAGAAAATATGTATGTCGGTATAGCAGTATGTGAAGGTAAGAAAATAATTTTGTGGACGAATAATAAAAATGATCTTCACACAGTCCTCCCTACTTTCCTCCCATGCTGTTAGTGTCTAATGGATTTTGACTAGCATAACTCAATTCTTGTGGAATCTCACGGCAGCTCTGTGAAGTTTATTGAAGACCAGATAACCAGAATTACTCCTTGTGTAATTCCACCCACAAGTGGAATTACACCTTGTGTTTGGGATAGCGGAGCTGTGCCAATATGAGCTGGTTCACTTGGTGCAAAGATGGTGCAAAGATCTCTCAGCTGTTTCAAGTCTGGCATCAGCATCAGTCTCTTCGCTCAGAAGTGTGGAAGAGCTGGTGCAAGCAGCAGGCGCAGCAAAAGCTGGAGGAGAAGAAAACGGTGTGATGAGCTGAACACAGCCTTAAAGGAAAAAAGACAGTAACAAGATCATACTGAAATAAAGAGGAGAAAATGGGTGTTTGGAGGAGTTTGTGGGTGTCCAGGAAGATTGTTGAAGGTGGAGAACCACATCCCCCCTAGGGATGCTGGTCTCTGTAGGTGGGTGTCTTTGTTTCATCAGAAATCACCATGGCAGGAATCTGTAGTTGTCTGCATTAAGGTAGTAAAAGAATCATTGCTTTTTGGTGATGCTTTTCTTCATGAGCAGTGAGGCTGAGGTTGTGGCTGGAGCTCCCTTGGTCATCATGTCCCCGTACATCCCCGTGTTGCTGGATGTTGCTGCCTGGGATGCATTAATGGGGTCTGACTGAGATTGGTTTTATTTCCCGTGGCACTGCTCTGCTGGGTGGTCTCTGCCATCCTGCAGCAGCACTAAAATGAGATGGGGTGTGTGCAGAGCTGTGTAGGAGCAGCATATGGGAGATACCTTGTGTTTTGTCTGATGCCTAGCATGTGCAGTCCTGCTTCATCACAAGGGGCCCTGGGAGAAATTAGAGTGGTGGTGTTTATGGAGAGTAGAGGTTAAACAGAAGGAGAAGAGGAGGTTGGCCCAGCATGTGTGTTTGCACGTGCATGAGGTAACCGAATTTTTCTTCTTGAAGGGACTTAACGACTTGGTGGTTCTGCACAAATCACCGTTTATTGTAGACTCCTTTCCTGTCTCTTGTCCTCCAGGTGTACTTTACTCTGCAATCCCTTTTTCCTGGCTGTTGCACACTTCTGAACTTGAAGGTGGCAGAGACTTGGGATGAGTGGGTGGATGTGGCATGCTGAGCATGAGAGTTTTTGGAGGAGGAATATGAAGTGGAGCAGGTTTCTGTTCAGAATGAAAATGGGAGCGATCCGGGTGTTGCAAGGGGCCCGTGAGAAGGACAAAGCTATGCTGAGAAACCAGGCTGTTGGCACAGAATGGCTGGGAGGATGTCAGGCATGATGCTAACAGCCACCTAAGACTGATTAATTTTTAGCACTGGTAGCAAACTTCCTTAAAGAAGGAAACAAAGAAATTGCTGTTAAAGAGTAGAATTCGTTACGACTAGCTGGGTTTGTGGAAGATGCATGTCAGCAAAAACAGCCATGAAAAAAAAGCACTTGGGAAGTCTGTTGTTCATCGTCTGTCTTTTCTGTGAATACTGTCATGAATCTGTCCTGAAAGCACATTTTCTAGACATGACTTTTACTGCTACAGCCTTAACTCTGATTACTTTTGCAAAGAATGTGCTGGGTATAATGTTTCTGCTCTCTTAAAAAGAAGTAGCAGCTTCATGTTTTTAGCATTATGAAGGAGATAAAATGAGGACTTGGAACAGTTCCCTTTTCCAGGCTTCTGTAGCTCTGATCAGTTCCTTTTGCTAACCATCATCCTCTACATCAAACCAAAACATGATGGTCAGGTAAAGGTGCGTGGGAACACAGCAGGCATCTGTTTTTATCTGACACAAAGTCAGCGGTTTAGGCTTACAGAAGATTATGATTTATCAAGAGGGTATAATTATAAGCTGTTGTCATATGGTGGCACCCATAGCAATGATGATCTGTTGCTGCTGTTCTGGGATGTGTACAAACACACAGTAAGAATAAGTCCTAGGACTTGATTTTATCTTGTCTGTGTACATGTGGTTGTATGGATCCATTAAGGGGTCATTAAAGTTCTCCAAAGCATATCTGCTGTCAAATTAAATGCTAATAAAAGTCTGTTAATTATCACAGTCCTCTTTACAATCATAAGTTATTAGAATTGAATTTACTGTGAATTTTACTACAGTGGGGGGAAGGCAACTTTGGCATTTGATCTTCATCTGGCATTTGAATGTGTATGCCTAATATGACGCAAAAATTTGGCCACAGTCTTCCTGGTACTGAAGGCTGCCTATGTGGTGATCCTTTGGAAGTGTCCTTTGCTCCCCTCCAAACTCAGCTGGTTTCTGTGCAGGAAGCAGTCCTGCCCCAGGCTTGCAGGAGAACAGCACCATGGGGCTCTGGTTCTGTATCACTCCATGGGTGCCTAGAAATGTGGTCAATGCCTGAGTCCCTGGGTCATTCTAGAAGTTAGCCTGCCAGCTACCTGGAAAATATTAGGATGGTTCATTAGCCATTCTCTTTGTGTCCATTACAGAGGGGTAGTACTGAAAAGTCACCCAAGAGATGAGTGACCAAGGAAGAAAAGGTTTAGCATGCCATGTAGCATGGGTATAATCATGTGAGTACAGCTTTCTTCTCTGGGGAAATGTATGGTGTTTGGAATTCTCTTTCACTGCAAGGATACTTTCCCTTTGCAAACAACAGCAGCAGCAGCAGCAACTTTTTAGTTTTGGTAATTTAGCCTCTTAGTAAGAGCTGTGTGGCATAGTAAATATGCACAGATATAAAGCTTACTTTTATGTATTTTCTGAGCAGTGCAGCTGGAAGTGAAGTGATACCACATGCCATGGGCACGTAAATGGCATTGTAATTTCTTCTAGATAGTGGTCAGAAAATGATACAAATTCCTTCACTTTAGGACATTGCATCAACTTGACCCCAGAGACTAAACTTTGCTTAGTTACTGTGCATTTCAGTGGTGTTTCTCCAGTTACTTTCGTCGTGTTAGTTTAAATTTACGTCAGCATACGTTAGGCTAGAGCTTGGCATTAGGTGTGCTGAATATGCACTGTGGCATAGAAAGTGGAGCAGGATGACAGGGAACTGGGCTGGCAGAAGGAGAGGTGCTCATGGCATCTATTTTGTGCCTCTGAATACTTCAGCCCTGTACTCCCTGAGTCATGTTAATCCTGGTATCGGTAGGTACCGCCTACGCCCAGGTTATTCCTACCTTGAGGTCATGGCATAGGGTCATTTATCTCGCTTTCTGACTGCTTTTCTCTGTAAGCCATACTGCCTTGTAGGTTGATGATGAATTCATGGCTTTTAGGGAGTCATGTCTGCTCCTGTGCATGTGCACACACATACACACACACACACCCCACTACAAAATAGCAACTTCAAAGCCCTCGCTGGCTAATCTTCACTGACATCAGTGAGCGCTTCTTACTCATCTGAGGAGCCTCGCTGACTTGAGAGGCACTTTCTCGTGAGTAGGAGTTTGCCGGTGTTAGCAATGGTGGCCCAGCCTGGCCCCATAGGGTGATCGTATGACTCAATTATCCTAAGCTTAGCATTGCCTGGATTGCCTGGGCACAGCACATACACACACGTGCCCAAAGGGAAAAAAAACATTTAAAAAAAAGGTATTGGTGTTACCAGGCCAGGATTTGAAAAATAAGAAATTGATGGTTTCATGTCTGTTGTTGATGCGGTTTCAAGTCAAGCAAACAGAATACCTGCAGCCCTGTAGGTACAAGTGCCTCCTTGGCTGCACATGATGATGTGGAAGACTTTGTGTTTATGACAGTGCAACGTGATGTGCGTCTGTCCCCTTGCTTCTTTCGTGACATTATGGGCTGGATTCTCCTCAACTCTTGCCGTCTCCACCCACTGATGTGGAGAGTTCAGGGGTATAGGCTGGGCCAATTTGGTTCTCTGTTTATACACGACATAGACCTGCATGCTCTGAATATATTTGTTTAAACAACAGGTCAGTTGTTAACAGAAAATGGTACATGCCTTGCTGGGTAATGGGAAAATGAAGGCAATATTGTCATGATGATGGTTTTAGAAACAGAGATTGTTTTCTGTAATTCCTCAAGTATGACAGAAGACACCTAGATAAGTATTGTAAAAAAAAAGGTAAAAAAAAGGTGCTTGCTAGAATAGTAGTAAGTGTATGATGAACTTAATGCCAAAGAAAACAATGCAATTTAATGGAGTGACTTCAGAATCCTGTAGTCATTCAGTATTTCTGCTTCTTTTATTTTGGTAAAGAGCAGATTTATCTTTTTTTTCCTTCTCCTATTTCCAGTTTCGTAGAAGTAGGTTATTTGTAGTCCTCTATAGTTTTGAGGTTATACATTAGCAAGCATCATATTATTAACCCTTGCAAGTCAGTATTGATTTTTTGTAGTATAAACACAGTATATGCCTATACATGTGGAAACAAAAGTCAGAGATTTATTTTAAAGCTTTAAAGGTGGATATGTGGTGTTGGCAAGAAGCAGAGTGTACCCTAAGGCATCCTTACCTTGCCAGTTGGGATTTAAGCTTTTATACTAGTAAATTTTATTGTCTAGGTTAAAAGCCAAATTCATTCAACCAAATTAATCTCTGAATCTTTTCCAGTGTGGCAGAGTTTAACCAGGGACAAATGTAGCTGTTTGGTTAAACATTAAAAGATGCTGTTGATTTGATATTTTTTTAACTAATATTAGAGTGAGCTCAAAATGAAAAGAGGTTTCGAAGTTTTTGCATGGGGCTGCCATGCTGCCAGTAATAAAATGGATCTTTATTTATTTATTTATTTATTTAATCAACATGCTTGCCATGAGTACAAAGCTTGTAATTTAACACTCCTCCTTGGTCCGGCAGGCTGATCCCTGTAGGCAGATGCTGGTGGCCACTTGGAAGTCTCTTGAACTGACTGCAAAGATTTGATTGTGTGGGTCATTCTGTACAATTTGGGGTTTAGTTTCAGAGACAATTAGTGATTCACTATTGTGTAATTTTGGAGCTCAAATAATTGCTTGGCTACCAGTGCTTCTTTTTGAAGTGTTCTTAACTAGGGTGTAAAAGCTGGTAGTTTATGTTAAATGGCAAGAGAAACAGTTTGTCTATTGCATGAAACCACTGTTATTTATGTATCGCTGTAATGTGTGTGATCCATCCATAGGTTTATGCATTCAGTGTCCTCCCAGAAGTGTCAGAGATCCGCAGTGCCCCTGAGAACTAGATTTAGCATTTGATGCTCAGATGTAGTTTTCAGATCTATAAAGTGTCTGCATCCTTACAGCTCCCCACTGGCTGTGTTTTTCAAGACGTTGAGGCGCTTGGTTCTCTTCCCAAGTCAGCTGTGATTTATGCTCAGTCAGAGAGGACTGAGGCAGCCCACTGAAGTTACCCTAGGGGAAGCTGTCATCATCAGGATGATTAAAAAGCCTCGTTGGGCATATGATGCAATACCAGTGTGCAGGGTAGCCCTGCTGCAGGTCGAGGGCTCAAGGCCCCAGCTGATGCATCTGCCCAGGTACCTGAAGGATGGCAGAGCCACAGGTGCAAAGTCAGAAACAGAAGGAGCAGGCAGGAATGGTTCTTCCTGTGGATTTTTCTCTAAGCAGTGAGGAGAATGTGAAAGAAGGTTTAGGAAGGCTAAAACACCCAACTTGCATAAATGAAAAACAGCTTAATAAATGCAGTGCTGACATAGCATAGGTGAGATCTTGTTGCCCGGTTGCTCCACATGCCCCGTTGTGACAGCTGGGGTGGTTGAGCAGGGTAGCACGTATCCGCTCCCCTCTGCAAGTTTTCATGTTGCAACTCCTATGTGGATGTTTTCTGGCCGAAAGCTTCTCTCAGGCATCACTTTAGGAAGCATGTTTTGACACTGCCTGCTTGCATATGTGCTTAGAGGGAGTCACTGCAGGTGTCACTGCAAAGACAACTCTTCTCTCGTGTGTGGTTGAAAGGTTGCAAAGCAAAGAAGTCAGTGAGAATTACTTAGTTTTCTTTGAAAAAACCAAACCCTAACTGTTCCTCGTTAAAACTGCGTAAATTTTACAAAAATGTATATCAGCATTGGATATGTCTGCAAGGAGGTGATTAGTTTTAATACGAAACATTAGGTTTAGAATGCTCCAGATCAAGGACATGGTATTCCAAGTATAAAATGTTTTGGGTAAACCAAAATGGTATTTTAACATTTTGTTTTGTGTTTTGTGTTTGTTTGTTTGGTTGGTTTTTTTTTAAATTATTTTAGATGCATCAGTATATGCACTTGGGCCCTTCACTGGGACCTGTTTGAGGGGAGGTGACCTTAACAAGACATCCTGGCCAGGGTGGGTTCCTCAGTCCACTGTACCCCTTCATTCAGAGGGAAAGTTTGGTATGGAGTGGCTGATTCAGTGTTGAGAGATGTGGTTTTTTGGGTTTCTTTTTGGATTTAATCCATGTGCTTTGTTGCCTTTTTTTTTTCTTTTTTTTTTTTTTTTTTTTTTTTTTTTTTTTTTTTTTTTTTTTTTTTTGGTGGTTGTGACACTGACCTTTGTGAAAACCAGGTCTACTGAGAAACATCATTAACACACTGGATGTCCTGTGTAACTTTGCCAGGGTGAGGAGGAAGGGATTTGGTTGGGATGTAGCAATTGGCAAGTATGCTGAAGTGTGGCAAGACCAACTGGATGTAGTCACCCGGGTGCAGTCAGATTTGATTGTCCTGTGCTCAGTTACTCTTCCTGTGGTTACTGACAGGTGAGGCATCCTGCAGTGTAGCAGGCGTCTGCATGTTTGAGCTAGGTCATACAGTACCTGATCTTACAGATTTAATAATCTGGGGTGGTTTCGCAGCATAACAAAAAGAGTTTTCATCCTACTTCAGATTAATGAGATCTGTCTCTTAAAGCAGGGGGTTTAAGATGTAATTACTCTGTATTTATGTAACAATCACTTGTTGTGGTGTAAGCGAGGTAGCTTATATAAACTTTCCTTTAGGATTGTTTTTGTTACTGTGAATGAAAAGTTGGTTGAGTTGGTTGTTTTTTGGGGTTTTTTAAATAAAATTTGAAGATAAAATCAAGCTATTTTTTTCCCCTGTGCATAGGATGTAACCATTGCAGTGGTGCAGGTTGCAGCGAAGGTGGTGTTGCTTTATGTAGATTCAACAACATGGAAGTTCTGCCTTGTGCTGCATGGGTCTCTTCTTTTTTCAAGCCCAAAGGGCCAGACCTCTTGAGCAGCCAAATCTCATAAGAAAGAGCTGCTGTCTCTTGTGGCACAGTGTCTGTCTTTGTTGTAGTGGCCATGCAGTGGAGGCCAGAGCCCTGGTGGAGGGGTAGGGGTGGAAGAGGTGGAGATGTGAGGGCAGGGATACAGCCTGGAGGTGTTGGTTCACCTCCATGGAATCACTGAGACTTTTTTGTTTGAGTTGGGGAGTGCTTTGAAGTCCTCCAGTCGAATGCCTGCCTCCTCACCCCTGTCTTCGCTTTCAGGTGGGTAGATTTTTCTACCTAGACTTTACCAGAAGCGTAGGTTTAGCTGCCTGTGCTTTACAAGAACAAAATGTTTCCTGTGGCAAACAGAAATTGCATGCAGAAACCCATGTTTGATTTCTCAATTCTAAGTCTCTCTGTTCTTACAAAATAATAGGTTTGATGCACTTTTTTTTGTTCCACTTGCTAATTTTTAAAGGAAAAGATTCGAATTGTGCTATTCAAGACCATATAAAGTATTTAAGTCATTGTCTTGTCCAACAGAGAGAAGACCTGGGGGAGTTGGGGGTGGAAAGGAAGAGAAAACAAAAGTACCTGTTCAATTAAAAATGCTGGTGCAGATTAAGGAACTTGTAACATTTTTATGCCAAACTCAAATAGCAGTTTCAGGTCAACTGTTGACTGACACAAGCATTGCCCCTGTTGCAGCATTTGAGTAACTGTGAGAAAATACCTGAGTATCTCCTTGTTGCTGATGGTGTCTTGGTGACCTCATGCAGTGAGGTGTGTTTTCTCCCAGTGGTGCCTGAACACACGCTGCTGCCTGGGCTTTCTTCCATCCACAGTGGACAGGAGTGAGCACCAGGCTTCATCTCTGTGCTGCTGCCTTTCCTTGATTAAAACTGTTGTTGCCTCTCTTGGTGCATGGAAGCACATTCCTGGATGCTGAATGCTGGCATCTTACTCTTCTGTTAGGAGTGAAGGCAGCTCTGTCGACCTTGGGCTTATGAAAATCGTTACCTCAGTGGGTTTTAATAGGGTTTCCTTCTTCTACTTCTGTTTGTTTCTCAGTAATTGAAACTTGCCGCTGTTTGAATTTTGAGCATGAAATTTTAATTGCTGAATAAACCTGTAGTTATTTATATAAATTATGAGGAAACCAGTTAACAGCTTTGTGTTTCTTACTGTTCTGGTTATGCTTACTAGGAAACTTTAAGGAAATATATGAAGCTGTCAAGGTTGCAAAAGCAAGAGAGTCTTGTTCTTCAAGAGAAGAGACTTGGATAGCTCATAAAATCGCAGCCTTTGGGTGCTGTGGAGAAGTAAATTGAAGTCATTATGACATTATGGCAGAGAGCGTCTGATCTGCCAAACTGTCAGTGTTTGATGGACGTGGTATCTAGTGACACGATGTTGCACGAGTGCCAGCCAGTTTCTCTTTCTGTCAGCTCAGTGTTGATACTGCCAAGTGCCTGTTACTCCCTCGAACTACTGCACGTGTAGAAAAATCTGCTAATCAATACTATAAAAGGGCAATTTATGTTTGGTGATTATCAAATGCATATTGATCTGTCTTTCGGTTATGGGTGTGTAATGTTAGGAAATCAGTGATTGAGACAATTGAAGTATTGGTAACAGATAATTTCTCTAAATTACAACATAAATATTTGCAACGCTTAATAACTTGCCAGATATAAATAGTTTCCTGACAGCTTTCCAGCATCAGTTTCATTTGGGAGCTGAGTCACTAACGCCCTAAAGTTTAGGAGAAAAAAAAAATCAATGGAAGTATCAGGAAGTGACTTTTTTTTTTTATACGTTTGGTGTGCTTTTTTTCATTTGTTTGTTTAACATAGCACAAAGTGAGCATTCCAAAGAAGTCATTTTACCACCCTGCTATGACTAAATGCCTCCAAAATGAGTCTGGAAGCAGTTTCTGAAAGTGGAGATGCAGCAGAAACAAAGGTGAAAGTTGAAAGAGCAAATACTGATGTTATGCAACATAGCAGATGAGAAATGATTCAGTAATGGTTACAAGCATTCATACAAGGGAAGGAAAACCCACCCAGATTGCCATTTAACAGTATTGATTCCACACTTGAAAAATGAACTGCAGTTTATTGCATCCAAGTTGTAGAGAATGCTTTCCGCAGATCCAGGGAGAGGTATGACAGGAAGGTTTTTGCTGTGTGCTTAGACAACAAAGTAATATGGGAAGGATTAAAGGACTTCTCAGGTGAAGTCATCCTCTATTTAATGCTTATTGAGAAAGCACTGGCATCTTGTAGTCTTGGCTGAATATATTTTGGAGGGTTAAAGGTATTTCTGCCACTGCATGAGTGACTGCGAAGAAGATCAAAGCTCCAGTGTTTTATTGGCTTCCTCTCATAGCTAGGGCGTGTGCTTTGTATTTTACTGTGTCATAATTTCTAGGGGGTTGTT
This sequence comes from Machaerirhynchus nigripectus, assembly GCA_013397975.1. Classification (NCBI taxonomy): domain Eukaryota; kingdom Metazoa; phylum Chordata; class Aves; order Passeriformes; family Dicruridae; genus Machaerirhynchus; species Machaerirhynchus nigripectus. Next base: position 16,663 of record VZRQ01005767.1, on the reverse strand, counting down.
TTTGTTTTTTTTTTCTCCTTGTTTTTGTGTGTGTGATAGTTTGACATCTCTAGTACAATGCACAAATTAGTTATTCAGGTAAAAACTGTAAAATCTGGATGACCTAATTATAGATTTCTTAATTTGCACTCCTGTGTCCTGGTATTAGGTATTCCCTTACTCAGAAGAGCGGCGTACTTGGAAATCCCATTGCAGTCAACGGGAAATGCAGTAATAAGCACTTTGAAAATCAAACTTTCCTTGTTAAGCACTTAAACGTGATGGTTTGTAGAGATACCCAAGACATGAAAATTCTTTACCTAAATTAGTAACCTAGTTAGTATCTCCACAGCTAATTAGGTGTTTGAAAAATATTTGCACATCATTTGGGAAATTTCAGATTTAATTTTAAATAATTCTGAATGTTGTAGGTCTTTTTGCTTAGAGCAGATGAGTAGAATTTGATAGTGTATTTTAAGTACTGTCTTTTTGGAAGAAATTTTCAAGTTTCACAGTGAAATCTCTGATTTCGTTTTTTGTTAAATCTACCATGTCATGATTCTACTCACACTTAAAAGGTATGAGTAGTTTTGAAAATAAGAGTAGCCCCACTGGATTTAAGCAGATTATTTATGTGTGTGAAGTTACTCACTTGCGTAAGTGTTTGCAGAACTGGGACTTGTGTAAAGTTTCAGTTAATGGCTTAAATTTCTTTTTGTTCCATTCTTAATAACTTTATAAAGACATCTGAAAAGCCTGTATTTACAGCACAGCTAACTGTCTGCATTTGGTTTCAGAAAGGAAAACAATTTTAGGTCAACTTCTCTTCATGTAGAAGGAAAAAAAACTGATGTGGAAATAGAACGGATTTTGGCTTCATGCGTGTTTCATCAGTGATACAATGGATTCATTCATAAACTTTTAGTAAGATGTATTTTGATATTTTTCCTTTCATTGTAAAACATAGGTGCAAGTTTTCCTGGAGAATTAACAACACAAAAGCCTTAAAGTTATAATTAGAAAATGATGACTTTACCATGCGCAGCAGTTAAATGGTTTTATGTGGAATGAGAAGACAGATGAGGCTTTCTCAAATGCAGGCCACTTTAGGACACCGTGAATAGTGTGCAACAGATAGTTTTGTTCAAGCAATAGACAACAGAACATGGAAATGTTAAGACTACATGTTTTAGGAAAGTGTATTCATAAATGAGCAGTTTTAAATACATCCTGAAATAGTTCCATACAGTATGGACGTGCTGTGAAGCTCAGGATGTCCTAGATTTCGTCAGACAATATAAAATACTTCTTGTTATTAAATTTTCAGCAGGATTCACTATGTGTCCTTTTATGTAGTTGTTCTGGGTAGTACCTGGAAGTTCAGTGGTTTCAGACACCTTCTAGTTTGCTCTGCAGACAAATTGGGGCATTTTCAAAGTAGCAGCTAAAGCATACTGAACTCCCGTGCACTAAAGGGTAGACCAAAAAGTACTTCCCTCAAAAACACCCACTATAACCTCCCTCCCTCTGTCTTTACCCACTTCCTCCTATGTGCTGGAGACTTTTTTTTTCTTTCTAGCTATGCATTCTTGAATACTTATCACTAAATTATCTGATTAACTCTTGTATAAAAAAGTTAATGAGGAGACTTACAGAATGCATAGCTGAAGTTTTCAGAGGAACCTCCATAACACCATTTCTAAGGCTCTTCAGCTACTTTGAAACAATTTCAGTTTATGCCTTTTTCGTTGTCTGCCTGTGGTGTGCATCTGTGCAAGTATATAAAATGTACTGTATGGTAAAACTGGCTGAACATCTGTTTCAAATTAAATGTAGTCATTGACAAAAGATTGCTTTAGGCTCAGGTTATGTCACCAATATTCTACATTGAACTTCTGTTCAAACCCAGTATTGCCTGTTCACAGTCTGTGGAGTTGGAGCGAGGCTTGAGTGGAAAGAAATGTCTTCATATGACTGGGTGCCAGAATGAGCTGACCTCTCAAAAGACATTTGACCTGTGGAACTCACTATACTAAGATATTATCAGAGTAAAACATTACAGCTCAGGCTAACTAATGGAGAGGTTATGACATTCGACTTTTGGCATAAGAGGGCTACTCAAAGCATGAGGTCAAGAAGACACATTTTCAAAGAAGGATGCTCTTGCCTACTTCTAAATCATTTTGTGCCCTCTGAAGTTGGGGTACTGGTCTCATCTCTTAGTGCATTTCTGAAGATGAAGGATGGCTGTGAAGACGAAGGATAGCTGTGGTTTCAGGAAAAGTAATTTTTTCATCTGAACCACTGCTGTAGTGGCTCAGATTTTAAGGAAATGTTGTCGTGATTATGCATGCTCTATTATTTTGATACCAAATACGAACAGTGTCTGTCACAAAAGGGAATTTATTACGACAAAATTGATTTTTTTTTTTAAAAAACAGTGCAACAGTTAAGCTCTAAGTCAGCCTTAGTAAAGCCACAGAGTGCTTGCAATGTCACTGAAACTACACTAAATTGTATGACAAGGAATGGTGACCTGGCAGCACTTTCACTTGATTATCCTGAGAATTTTTGTACAAGAGGTTCCAGTTCATGTTAGAAACCAACACTGTAGCATTAGGAAAGCAACACGCTACTGTGGTCTGCAGTTTATGTATCATGTGCTTCACTGAAGATTAGCTTTATTAAACCAGCCACTGCTTGCAGATCTGCTTCAGCAGGACCAAATCTGAGGCTTTTTAAAATTTTTTTTCTTTCCCTCAATGATGAAACAAGCAGAAGCAGACAGACTTGCTGCATGTTGTTTCTCCATTCATGGAAAAGATGAATTCAGAACTAATAAGACAGTTTCCTGTTTAAATTGCTGGATTTTTTTGTTGCCCAGAACTGGAATTCAAATGAAGCAAGAACCAACTATTTCTCTCTGACCTTGACACATGTTTGCTTTTCTTGGCCAGCTGGAAAAATGTTAGAACAAACTTCATGGCAAGACACTAAGAGAGTAATTAAAACCTTACATTTAGTTTTTCAGCTGTTGGTTGTGTTTCTTTAGAGAATTGATTCAAATAATTATAGATAAAAATAATTGTAACACTAGCAGAAAATCTGCCTGTAGATGCTAGAATTGAAGGGTGAAGAACTGTGATTTTGTGCACATTTTATGATTGATTTTTGATTATTGTGATGACTCTCCCTGGAAAGATTTTATTGTGCTGAATGAATGTGACCAACTTTTGACTTCAGCCTTTGTTCTGTAAGGTACTTGAAATGAGGAGTGCCTTTGGTGCTCAGCAGCTGCTTTTTTTCCTTTAGTGCTTTCATCAGTGCAGAACAAGAACAATAACATGGTGATAACTTAATTATAAAATGCATAGATGTTGTTTCACTTACTTGCTCAATAGGCCAGAGACTTGGGAATATGAACCAGTGAAGCAATAAGCATTCTTCTAATAAGGATGCATTTACAAATGAAATAGCTTTCAAATTTGGTATTTCTGTGCTGTGCTAAAGATATGTTGTGTTTTTATGCCTTGGAGTTTAGTATGTTCATGTCCGGGGGTTATCAGAGCAGTTTAAATATTTTTGGGTTGCATATCCCTTATAAGGAAATGCAACATGATACAAGGTGTTGGTTCAGTTGCAGTTTGGGGTTATTTGATGCACACGGAAGCGTACTTCTCAGTTTTGTGAAAAATACCAGTCTAATAATATCAGTGCAAAATATGGGTCTTTTCTCCAAGCCCCACTCTGTGCAGTTAAAACTGAGCTGGGCTATGAATTGCTCTTTTTTGCAATACAAGCACGAGCTCCATGTTGGCATAGCTCACCCCCGTAATTAGCTGCTGCCGCACAGGCGTGGTGGCCAAGGGTACAAACTATTGCAAGCACATCTCTGGATCTGCATGTGTTGTTTTCGTTTACAATGTTAATGTAGATGACAAACATTATTAATATAGGGTAATTAAAGTGTGCATCTATAACTTTCTGACATCTCTGCAGTTTGTTTTATTTTAGGCTGCAGGAAGCAATATGAACTCTGAAAAAGCTGTAAAGAGAGGTTAATGGAAGTTACTTAAAAGAATGTGAGATTTGAACGTGAAAGCCTGTAAAATGAATGCTCTTTCTCTTATTTAGATATTAACAGATATTTCATGATTTCTAAACTACTTTGGTCGAGGGCTTATACAGATTCTGGGTTAGGAGAAATACTTCAAAATAAATGTTGGGATGAAGGTTAATTATAGATGAGTCCAACTCTTTTTAATGATTTAAAGTTGTCACTCAGTTAAGTTAGACCTTGCTGCACTGGTACACATCTGGTCATTACTTTCTTTTGGCAGGATTTCCCTAACAGTTTGCCTTCATTAACAGCTACCAAGTGAGTCTTAGAAAATAATTAAAATTTCATTTGATGGTATTTGTAATACGATGGCTGTATTGTTGCTGGAAAGCGAAATCAAATGCTTGTTAGCCACAAAATGTCTACAGATGAGCTTCACTGTTTCAAACAGAGAAACTATTGGTTTTACAGTGAAAGCTGTGAAGCTTGGTGTGTTTGCAAATACACTGATAATGTCCTCTCTTCATAGTAGCATGCCCTTTATTCAAAAAATCTGTGTACTGAATGCCCTTTAAATCTTACTGACATCTTTTTCATATGTCATCGTTTAGGATTTAAAAAATCCCTGTCATTAGTTACCAAAGTTTATTAACTTGATTTTTGTTCCTTCCCTTTGGACGCAAGATAATTGGTGTGAGTTGGTCACTCAAGTTCATTCGATGGAGGCACAAGGAGACTGTCTCTGAAGCCTCTTGTAGGCAGCTGTGGCAGTGTCAGGTTTGTAGTAGGGGAGGTGTCTGTGCTCCTGACAGCCTGTGCAGTGGGCAGTAGTGACACACAAACAGAGCAGGTAGCAGAGTGGGACATGTGTGTATTTTTAGAACTTTATTTTTTTTTTTTTTCTTTTGTTCCAGGGAATCTGCACTATTTGCCTTCCCAGTTTGAAAGTTGTCTTGTCAGCTCTTTTGGAGACTGTTGACCTCTCACATACGTTCATAAAAAGGCAGGGAAGGGAGTCCTCTTTACCTTGCCAAGGTGTGTTCCTGCTGCTGTGCCAGAGGTGGTGGCTGCAGCGCCAGCTGTTTTGCAACTTGCCGTGAAAGATAAGCCTTGCCCTGAAATTCTGCGGCCGCATAAAAGCGACTCCCCACCCTTTGACTGGAGGTAGCTTGGCTGTAAGATCTGAATGTGGGGAGGCCTTCGCCCTTCTCTCATACAGCAGCAGATGGCTTTGGATTTGTTACTAATAGTCATGGGAACATAAGAGGGTCTGAACTGGGTCAGGCTGAATATTCACGTGCCCCATCCTATATCTTTCCTCTGACAGTGCTTGGTGGCAGCTGGTTGGGGAAGGAGCATCAGAAGCCTCTTGGGGTGCTCTCCCAGTTAGACCAGATTGCAGTTCAGTGACTAAGCTAGAGGTCATATCTGAGTCTTCTTCATCCAGGTTTCTTAGCCTGGATGGGCTTTTCTTTCTGGAATTTGTCTATTAGCAAATATTAAGCTTTATGTGAATTGGGTAGATAGTGGTGAGGTGCTAGGTAAATTGGGAACTTCATTAAAATTTTGGGTGCCTTGGTTCCCAGCTGGTGTGCATCTCGTAGGCTCAGGCAGGGTTTAAAAAGAATTCTGGTGCAAAAAGAAATAATTCTAAATATATAAGGAAGATAAATGTCAGCCTTGCACTTAAAAATAAAAACTGAAGGGCTGGTGTCTCCCTTCTTGTATGGGTATAAATGTGCAATGGGTGCTAAAGTCATCACAGTAATGAAGGGAGTAATTCTGACTCAGGTTAGAATTTGACCCATGGTTTGTAACCAAAGCCTTGAGTGGGTCTAAACCTCCTCTAAGCTGCCAGTCTTTCTGCAAGCCCCAAGATGAGAGAAACTTTTTGATTAAATGACCTGTATCCAACTGCCTTAATGGGGTTCCCAAAAAGCAGTTGACTCATGCAAGAGGTATCATGATGACCACTGATGGGGCCCATTGGTGGCCAAACTCCACTTCAGAGGCTGGACCAGCCTCAGTTGGTCCAGTCATCTAGAAGGCAGCATGAGGAAGCATCTAGGTAACAGCATGAGACCAGCCTTTGTACCTTTGGTTTGATAATCTGAAGCATGTGGAGGAGTGTTTCTTTGTAAGTTCCAAGCTGATAATATGCTAGAGAATAAGTGGTGAAACAGAGGCTGTTCTGGACATTACTTTCCAGCATTATTGCTGTGTCTCAGAGGGTTGGTCTGTTGACTTCTCCTTTATGGGATACCCAATAATTCGGGTTGAAACAACCTCTTACTGGTTTCAGCATTAGCAGATGCTGCAGCTGCCTTTAGCTGTGCCCAAGACAGACACAGTTTTGCAAATGACAAACCCAGTGAGACACAGTGGGGTTTGTTACCTCCTTCAGAGCTGTCTTGTCTTAAAAAGGTGTTCTCACCAGCTATTCTACTTATATTCAGCGTTATACTAGAAACATTGTGGCAGAAGATAGTTCTTTTGCCTAATTTTTTGATCACCTGTAAATCCTGTGGAGTAAGTGGAGACTATGCATGCTCTACATTTGACCATCCATCCATGCATCCATCCATGCATCCATCCATGCATCCATCCATCCATCACATATGTCGAGGGATTTTTGTGGTCCCCTGCATTAGATGTTTCTAGGTAAGCTGATGCAACCTTCTGAGGAGTATTTTGTGAGTGAAGTGGCAGAGCAAAGGAATACCACATCTGTTTGCTTCAGTTATGGTGTTCCCACTTAAAATTTGGAGAAGGTAGGGATTATTTCCCAAAGCCTCTTTTTCTGCAGTCCAGTGGTTCCAAAAGAGAAGATGTAAGCCTGGGAAGACAGAAGGTTCCTTGACTTCATGGTTGTTGGAAGAAGCTTGAGAAATGACTGAGTGTATGATAAAAGCTCAAAAGACAAGTAAGAGAATCCACAGCCGAGTTACAGCCAAAAACCTCTCCTAAGTTGATGGATGTACCATGATATTTGAGTGTTTGACCCATGAGATTTAGTGCTCTGAGCTGACAGTACTATCATAGCCATTTTTATTGTGCTTTCTGTGCGAGTTTTATCCATACCTGGTTTTGGATATTGTATTTAATTAACACCTTGGTTTTATATGTTAATTGAACGAATCACATTTGAATTAATTAAGTTCAGGAGATTCTTGAAAGCCTGTCAAAAAAGAAATGTGACAGAATAAGGAGCAATACTTCTAGCTGTAAACCTGTATTTTCAGAATTGTGATTTTGAAAGGAGTTGTCCTGCTTCAATTTAAACCTGATACAAGGGTTTAAGGAAAAAGTTTCCTTGTGTTTACAAAACACTTGATTACAGATAAGATGATGTACTTTTGACCCCAGACATGGCAGTAATAATGTGTGTGTTTTTCTTTCAAGATTGTGGCTTTTTACTGCTGGTCAAATTGAGGCTGTTTTTTTCTTATATATATGGCAAAATTTTTATTGTGAGAAAATCGTCTCTTCAGATTATAAACAGTAGCTTTGATAAATGTACCCATTACTTAAGGAGTTGAATACAGGTGTGCTTATCTAAACCTGTTTAAAAAAAACCAAAATCCCAAATCCTCTAAAGTATTAGCAAACATTGTAGCTGACTGTTGTAAACCTGCCAAAATTAGATTACACCTGCCTAAAAATGTGCTTTTAGTCAGGCATTTTCTACAACTTACGCTTGCTATTTCTACTGAAATATAAACCTCCCTGGCGTAGATTGCTTCTTTTTATTTGTATGCGCATTGTTTAGTGCTGCAAGTGGAGTAGCCATGGAGTACTAAAGGTAATATATAGTTATAAATGGTTTGTTTTGGTAGTAGGAAGTGCCAGGTGACTGAAGTGTAGCAGTCGTTTATATATAGAGCAAGTATAATTCTGTGCTGTTACATCATGATTATTTAGCACTGTCTACAGTGTAGAAATATATCAAACAGGTAGTAAATGAGTAATAAATGGGTGACATGCAGAGAAGTGAAAGCGATGGTAAAGATGGATAACCTAAAATAGGAGAACGGTCTTTATATATGTGTCCAAGACAAATGGCATTTGTGTGTTAGGAACAGCATCACAAACATCCCATAATGAACCAGCCACGCTGTAATCCATGCTTATTTGTTGTGTAACAGGTTTAAGGATTTAGTGGTGTGGCTCAAATTCTGCTCTTGGAGTTAAAGAGTCACAGTTACGTTGTGCTTCTCTGGTGGAAAATCTACTCGCTTCAGCATTGCCCTGAGGGGTGAAGGAGTGTATTTCTATTTGCAGAATGGTAAAATGTGTGATATAGAGCAGCAAGCTCATGCTGGAGGAAAGTGAGTTTGAAAAGCTTTCAAATCATACTTACAGTCCCAAGTGTAGAAGGAGACTAACTCCTCTAAGAAGAATACGTTACTGAAGTGAGCATCACCTCTAAGGATCTTACCCTTTAGTTTGATGTTCTGCATAGCCTACTTTTTTTGCAGTTGCTTGTGAAGAAATGGAGAGAGAAGTGCAGCACTTGGATTCTATTTGTCATTATGCTTCTTGTTTGTTATTAAATCTAAATGCATAACATTGGCTGGAAATGTATGTTTCAGAAAGACAGGCTAGAGGTTAGTGACATGTGATTTATGCCTTGTTAGCTTCTTTACTAGCTTAGCTTTACCATTTATTTGATGATCCTTTTGGTTAACTTGAGATGAACTCTGGGTAGGCAGAAGAGGGAATTAGTTTACTTTTGGAGCTCATGGGAAATAAGCTATTTCTCAACTTCTGTCTGTACCTCTGATGAAAAGAGGGACTTTGACTCTTTGAAAAGGTGAATCTTGACTTTATAGTGATAATTTGCTCTTAGAAATTATTTGAAGTTGAAACATTTGGCACTGTATAAAAGTACATAAAAGAGTATGTATAAAAGATCTCAAGTTCCCGCCTTGAGGAATATACATACCAATTAGAACATAGCAATATGTAGTACACATATTACGCATTAGGGGCAAGGAACTGTACAAAACTGAGTGATGGATTTAATTCTGGAAAATAATTTTGAGTCGTTTTTGGAAAATATGCTTTTAAGAATGAATGAAAACATAATGAAAAACCAGTTCTAAATGCAGTGTCAGAACACAAGCTCGTAAGTGGGAAACTGATATAAAAGATGTGTTAGGGAGGGTGAGTCACTGCCCACACAAAAGAGAGTAGGGTGGAACTGTGTAGGTCCTTGAAGAAGAATGGCACTTGAACGTAACATGCGAGGCATATGGCATGGGTGTTGGCATCCTTTGATTTTTGGGAGAGCAGCAGTTACTGAACAGACAGAGGGGGACAAGTTACAGGCTTGGTGGCTAGAGATGATTCTATTGTAACTGAGGATATAAAAGCCTGAAGAGTGGGCATCTTCTGGGGAAGAGGACAGAAGGGGCAAGGAGAAGGCACGTGAGTGCTGGAATGTCCTGGCAAACAACAAGCCAGTGAGCAGGGACTGAAGCTGTACTAATGAGGGAGAGCCCTAATGGAAGAATTAGTCATGAAGAGTCCAAACAGGTTTGGGAGAGAGAAGGAAGTGAAAGTGCTCCTGGAAGAAGCAGAAGTGTTGGGGACAACTGAAGAAGGGCTGGAGGGCAGGCAGATAGATGGGGAAGAGTGGGGAGAAGACGTGGCCTTTAAACTACGTCTGTGGGATGGCAGTGGCTGGGAAGGGAGTGTGAGCCTGGCAGCTGGCCTCAGGTGATCCAGAGGGAATCTGACAAGCAGGCAGTATGCATGGACAGCTGGGGCTGGGAGGCATGGTGGTGACGGAGGTGGGGTGGTGCCAGGTTGGAGAGCAGCAGTAAGGAGATCAGTGCCACAGAAGGTGTGGGTGCGGGTGGGATGGACAGGGAGGAGGTGGGCTGCGGTGGAAGGTGCAGCGACACATGTAGCGATGGTGGCATGTTGGGGTGTCTGTAGTGAAGGGTGGTGAGAGGAGAGGGTGTTGGTGGGTGCATGTGGTACATACACTCATTTCTTTGAAAGCAGTAATAAAGTCTAATATTTTGTGATGCGAACAGATTGGTGTTCTTGGTGTATGTAATTCATGTTTTTCTTACCAGCTGATAGATTTGTCTTGCAAGTTGTAGTTGTAGTGTATGGAAAAATAAATAAACCAGCAACAGCCTGTGCAACAGACATTTCTTCCTTGCAGGCTTGCTTGCTTGCTTGCTTGCTATCCTTTAAGTGATAATATCAGAGGTTTTGGTTTGTTTTGAAATAGTTGTTCAGCATTTGAGCGCTGAGGCTGTTGCGAGAGTACCTAAGTAGGGGTGGGGTTTGTTCCTTTACCTTTTTCTGCTCTTAACTCTACCTTCGTGTACCCAAGGCCGGCAATGAGCTCAGGAATGGTTTTGGGGATTGATGTCCATCCAGGCCCTTCTTTTTCACAGAGGTCGTAACACAGAATGGTTTTCTGTGCTTGGATAAATTTCTGTCTATCTTTGGAGTTCTGGGAAAGTGCCTTGTACACTGTAGGTGAAGGACTGTCCCAAAGGTTCCAAGTCTTTGATTAAGTGGCAAGGAGAGGAGAAGTCTGTGTATGGAGTAGTTCTGAACAGAGTTACCAGGGTTCATCTTGTGATTCCACAATGTCCTGACCTGCCAAATTTTGAAGCATGCTTTACATTGTGCTGTTATGAGAGCAAAGTTGACAGGGTTGGTAAAATGTGCTTTGAAATTGTATTTATAAGGAGTGGGTGGAATGTTTGTCTCTTTTAGGTGATACATTGCAGCAATGTTCCGCAGAGATAGTTCAGCACTTCATACCAAAATAAGCCAGACCAACAGACAGCTGAAAGATTTGATGTTGGGTTTAGTTTCTTTTCTCCTGACTGGAAAGTTTGAAATCCAGAAAAAGTCATCTTGTGCTTTGTATTCACTTGGCATACAATAATATTGCTTTCTTCTCTTTGTGTTTAAACAAGTACATGAATGAAAAGAGGACAAAAGTAGTTATTTCTGTGTGCAAATCAACTCATGCTTTATGGTTATGCCACTTTTATTGTACTGGCTATGCCTGTTTGCTTTTCTATACTGACAGGGAAGGGCCCATACAAGATTCAGTATATTTCAAAGTTGGATTTATAATATGTGTAATGGAAATGGCTTTTAACAATGATAACTGCAGAAAACTCTAAAATGAGCTGTTGGAGTAATGCAGCAACAGCTGACATCTCATCTTTAAAACTGCTGGTGAACTTAGGAACTTTTGATCCTTCTTTTAAACTGCTAGCAGTCAGCTGTCTTACTGCTATGTGTAAGATAAGCTCATCATCACAAATTACACTTGTGAATGGGTTGATCTTCAGGAATGTTGTGTACTTTAGTGTAAAGAAGGTGAAATGAAGGTATTTCTGAGGCACTGGCTGTCCACACATTGGCCTTCAGCAGTGTCCTCTGTCACTTTGGGACTGGTGGTGTGATGGAGCCAAAGCTGTGTGCGATTTAAGCAGCACAGGAAGTACTGAGTCTTGGTGTAGAGCAAGCTTCAGCTTGGCTGGTGTCTGATCTCTGAAGTGCAGTGTCTTTGCTTGGGCCTGGCCATAGTATGCATGCTTGACATTCAGAAATGTTGCAGAGAGTGGAAAAACTGTGATTGAAAGTCTTAATGAATTACCTGCTTAAGTTCTTAAACGTTTAAGAGGGCTTCCTAAAATAGAGCTTGTCCATGCTGTTTTGTGCTTTACAAGAGCTTACAGTGAAATACTTTATATACAGGCACACATACAGACACATACATATCTCTACACACACACACACAAAAAACTAGCCCAACATCTGCAAATGAGGTTTTGCAGCTGTGTGTTTTGTGAGTTTTGTGTTGCTTCTCAGTGCTAAGCAGTGCTTTCTCGGAAGGTGATGTTTAACAGAATGCTTCTATGGTTTACTGCATATGATTATTCCTTCTTGTATTTTAGGGTGCAGTTCCTCTCCCTTTCCCCTCTGCCCTTTCTGTCCCACTCCTTCTCCCCTCCCCCCAATTTTTTTTTGGTTTGTTTTTTTTTCAGTGCACTCTTTTTGCTTTTGTTTCACTGCTTTACAATTCCTTTATAATACTGGGGCGTGGGGGGGAGAAATGAGCAAACAGCTTGATGGTGTTACTTCAGAAATAATTTTTGTTACAGTAAGATATTAGTAGTTAAAGCACAGTGCTGTAATTCTAAGTCTGTTAACAGGTTAGCTCTTGGCAACACTTCTATTTATAAAGTAATAATTTTACTGTTGCCATTTGAGCAGTAGGATATATTAGGTATAAGTGAAACTAATTTGTTACCTTGAATTTCTTAATTCTTCACACAGCTTATCTTGCAGCAATGGCTCATAGAAATAATATTTACCTTCCACTGGCCTGGTGATCCCATAGCTGTAGCTAGTAAACTTGTTTGGTATTAAACATACAGCTTTTTGCATTGAGTTCTGCTGTGGACAAGTTGTTACAGCGCTGCATGAATCTACTAAAGCACTGAAGTTTTTTCCTTACTGGTGTAATTGTTAGTTGTGACAGAATAGAACTGGGGCTGTTAGGGCAAGGTTGCTTTGTGTAACTTTTGCTGGGGTAGGAAATAAACAATTCAAAAATGTTTACCTTGGGTTATGCTCATGTTTTTCTTGCATTCAGGTCTTGATGTACGCAGCACAAAGGCATTCCAGTTTTAGTTAGCGGTACAGCTTCTGAATTGATACAAATTGATTTCATGGCACTGTGTGCACTTACGGCAGCTGAGGATGTGGTTTGTGTGTAGCTTGCATTGATGGGGCAGAGGAAAGAGGCGGCAAGAAGGGGTGGGTATGTGTCTGTGCGTGCCATGTACTGCACTCCTGCATTTTCTGCTGGCTGGTGATCCAGTCCCTGTTCTTCTGAACAGATAATGTAAAAATTGCAAAAAACATAAGTATTTCCTTGTCATGACACTGCAAATAAAAATAGATACTTTAAAATTTTTTATTATTGTAGGATACAAACTGAGCTCAGAGCAGAGCATATTGACAGAAAAATACTCTGTCCATACAGTTTGAAATCAGCCCCCACACTGAAGATTTAAAATGGCCATGTTACAACTCCGTGTAAATTGATCTGCAGTGGAAACCCTACAAGATCATTAAATATAAAAGCACTATTGGATGCTGGGAAAATACTGTGCTGCCCATATGTATATGCATCTCTATAGACATGCATGAATAGACAGCATCAATGCCGTCGATTTGAATAAGGAGGTAATACACAGTATAGAGGTGACTTTGCTTGTAACTGACTTATCTTTTTATTTGCAACTATCAGAACTGTAAATGTTTCTTCAACTTTTAAATCTTAGGCTTCAGGAATAATCAGCCACTAAAGTAACTCCCTTGGTGGGTGTGGCCACATAAGAAGACATTACTGTTACACTGAAGTAAAATGGAGGGGGTTTTTTTTGTTGTTGTTGGGATTTTTTAAAGTTTTTTTTTTTTTTGAACCTAAGTTGATGCTTATTTTCAGAATTAATGATACTGTTACAGCATGTCAAAATAAGAGCTTTTGACTTGCCAATATATATCATTAATGACCCTAGGAAAAGAAAAATCACATCTGCACTAGTGCAGTTCTTGGCTTTTCTAGGGCTGATCAATAATCACATTGTGCATTCATTCCCGCTAGCCCCCCACCCTGTGAGGTCAACTTTAACTACTAGTCTTTACATTTCAGAAAAAGGACATAGACTGCCTTATGCATCAGTGTTTCCTTTGGGTCTAATTTACTGTAACCCATCAAAAAAATCAGTAACTTTTATTTTTTTTAATTTAGGTTCTTTATCTGTAATTTTTCAGGACAGCTTTTCTCTTCTGCCTTCTGGTGCTGTGCTGAGAGGTCTGGGTAGAAACTGGACTCAGGATGCTGAGGTTTGCTATGGTTGTGCTATTTAAATGGATCCTCTCTTGATTGTATTCTAGCATCTGACAATGACAATGGGAGAACAACAGTTTCAGGGCCTCATGTCTGGATGGTAACGCAGCTGCTGCAATAAAGTCTTGTTATGGTTGACCAGTCACATTTGGACACTAATTTCTAATTAGAAGTTCTTATTTACGTTGCCTTAGAAAATAGTTTGAAGCAAGCTGGTAGATGTTCGGGTGAAGTTAGTTCATATTCTTCTCCTTGCCTTGAAAGATTAATGTTGCTTTTTGTTTTGTCCTGCAGCCAGAATAAGTAGCCTTGAAAAAATCTTGCCGTTAAAATAAGCTTTTTTTTTTTTTTTGAATATAATGTAATGGTCTCCAGCAACTGCTGTAAAATAAAGGATTATTGTGGGTAGTTCTGTCAGTGTTAGACATCACCAATAGTTTTAAATCTTGTGATGGCATTTTGTGATTTCTGCATTGTTGGGGTTTTTTCCATGAAAGTACTAGTGTTTCTGGTTCCCTTTTATTCATTTCTTCATATTAGGGGGAAATGTAGTTTGTTCATAATGGATTATTGATTGGTCTGCAAACAGCAGAAGCCCCAAGGCCTTGTCATCAATGGTACTTACTCTCCCAATAGTGAATGCATCGCTTCATGCAGCCATTTGCAACCTCAGTCTGTAGAATATAAGCCCGTAATTGTTACTCTTGTGCAGCACAGTTTTTAGGGAGAGGAACTCTTCATTGTCATTATGGGATTTTCCCCCTCAATTTGTTCAAAGAATAGTCCCTTTGTTTTGGTAGCAAGATAAAGCTTGTCCTGGATGTTAATGATACATTTCAATTCATTGCTTAGAATACTACAGTGTAACCAGTAAAGTACATTTCTTTGTCTCTCAGAAGACAAACACACACAGTACACTAAAACACAAAATATGTACTGAGTGGGTGACAGCTCTGTGTTTCTCAACATACCCTGTAGCAGTGTGAAAACAAACTCCCCCCATCCCGCCTTGCTCCTGAACTGATTCCTGAGGACCCACAATAAAATCTGGGTTACAGAGGTTTTTCTGACTTCATTTTGAGAGCGATCACCTTGTTTCAAATGCATACCTCCAGCTTTTTCAGCATTAATCTTTTTACCTTTATTTCATGTATTCTTTCCCCTGCTAAGGGTGCGGCATCAGTTGGGAAAGGCCTGACTCTGCTTTCCTGGCTGCCGCTCGGAAGCCTGCTGCAAAATGCCATTAGCTCATGGAGGGAGAAAGACACAAAAACACATGATGTATTTGGAGAAGCTCAAAATAATATCTCAGGGTTCAGACAGCAAACTTTGCAAACGGGAAGAGCTTCACCAGCTGCAGGGGAAGGCTGATTGAAAATAATTAGACAGAAAAGTATTGCAAAATGCTGCCCAAGGATTTTAAAAGCCTGTGTGGAAATAGATTAATAGAAATTTCTTGTTTGTTTTTTCAGAAGCTTTTTATTTTTCTTTTTCTGTCCTGTGTCAGTTTTGGCAGGGTTAAACAGACTTCAGGAGGTCTGTTGTCAAGATAGTGACTTTTAATAACTGAGTACATTTGGAACATTTGCCAGTCTTTGGCAACTGGCTTGGGATTTTTGGATAGGGTTTTACTGGGTTAGTTTGGGTTACTCTCAAAAAATTCATTCAGAACTACACTGCCGTTACCTTTATAGGTTGCAGAATGCCAGAATTTCCTGCAAATTCAGGTACAGGCTTACTGTTTAAAGATGAGCTCGTTCTTCTGTGCTCTGGTGTAGTCTGTGGTCCATAGTCTGGTGATATAGGAGGCATTTGGGCAGGACTGGTGTGTAAGTAAGGATGGCAGGATTGAGCCTTTAGTCAGGGTGATGGACTGATGACGCCCATGGGATCTGGCTGTTGAGAAGAAGCCATGTCCCCTCCCAAAGTGAGGAGAAGGGTGTGCAGGTAGAGCGAGGCTGCTGTGTGTGGAGGACAGAGTCTATAGCCTCGGGAGAAGATGGAGAGGGGGAGAAGGGTCTCTGCGGTTCAGTGAGCTCAAAGGCTGGTGGGGCAGCTGTAAAATGTTCTCTCTCTTTTGTCTCCTCTCTTCCTGCACTTCGCTCTCTTCTGGCTTCTGCTCTGAATGGCAAAGCCTGTTTGGCTATGAGGCAGCCTAAGTCTTCTCAAGTCAGTAGAGATCCTCTCTCCAGGTTGCTGTTCTTGAAATACACAACTTCCTCAAATTCACTTAGATATTTACTTGCTATGTCCTATCATTTCATCATTTAGAAGGAATTTCAGTAAGATATTTTTCCACGTGATCATGATTCCCATTGGTTTTCTTTTTTTATTTTTTAAGTCCTTGTTGCTCTTGGCAGAGGAACATGGTGGAGTGATTGCAGTGTATGTTCAAACCTCTTGGAAGATTAGAAGAATGAATATTTCTCCAGTGCATTTTTCTTTCAGCTGGGACTTGAAATACACCCAGACTAAAAGCACTTTGTTTTAAAAGATACACTGAGCTATTTGAATAGGTCTATGTAGCTTCACAATGTATTTTCTTCTTTGTTACTTACCGGAGTGTTTTCCCTTCTTGCCACTATAGACCATGCAATATGATTTTAAAAATAATGTTTAATTGAAGAGAAATTTAAAAGAAATGTATGTTTGCTTGTTGTATGTTGGAATAGGAATAATTTTGTATGTTTTTCTCTGCACTGCACAGCATATTTGTA